>JAXQQM020077726.1:0-146367 GCA_034641835.2 Pinus albicaulis
AAAATCCTGTGTAATATTCCAAATTTTTAGCCTCCAAGCTAAATGGAATATTAGAGTTGTTTCATCACTAGATAGGTGAATAAATGGGTAGGGAGGCCCATTAACCTCTTTAGAAGGGTTAATGACACTCCTAATGTGAAAAGGGGTAAGAATAAGCAGCTAATTTGAGCACCCTTAGGTGTGAACAGAGATGGGGACATGTTGATTCAGTCAACTTTGACCAAGTCAACTAAGCTGTCTAGATACATTGAATCTCCTTTGGACAGTGCAGTTTTGGTGGAGGACAACTTGCATGAGCTTGATGGCACATGTGGATGGGACCCAATGAGGAGAGGTTCATTTGCTATATATGAAGAGGATGGAGGCCTTTTTCATTCATGCTTTTTTATTTCGATCTATTGATCTTGTTTGTTTAGACTTGGCTTCCCCTTTCTGTTTAGAAAGGCAGCACTGGGTGTTCCTGGGCAGGAATCCCACCTCTTCACTTGAGAGGCCTCTTGGGAGAGCTTGTTCTATATTTCTCCACATCCAAGCTCACAGCCAAGCATCATTATTCAGTCCCAGCGTTATTTCTGCAACAGAATATTGCTGAGTTACAGGGTGTTGTAGTGGAGAATTCTTACACCACTTCCGGGTTTGTTTCTCGGTAGAAGGTGCTTTCTTCCTCTTGAGAAATCAGCTAGGAAGATTTCTGAGCACATTTCATATCTTGGTAGCAGGCCAAAGTGGTTCTCATCTCCTACAGTGCAGTCCCTTGTAGGAACCACGTCATTTTCTGCAGATTTGTTGCAATAGGGTTAAGACCCTTGTTTTTTAGTTAGTTTCCCAGGGAAAAGGCCAACCCTTCTCCCGGAAAGCTAGAGGAAGGGATCCTCATCCATCTTTTGTATTATTCAGCTATATTTCTATAATGTTGCAATAAGACTACATTTTCTGCTGAATATTCAGATATGCTCTTTCTTATACATGTGTTTCATGAAACCCTTGACGGGTTAGCTTTATAATGCAATAAGGAGGCCAGATCTTTGTTCCCTTGGCATATTATTCCATGTAACTCCAGATCCATGTTATTTCATTATTTTACTACAGAAACCTTTATAAAATAACGATGTCTATGATTCAGTCTTTTTCTGCATAACTTAAGTCATGGGATTTGGTTATTTTTAAGCTGTCGGGTAGCCGAGAGGTCTGTTTAACATATCAAAAGGGATTTATTTCTGATCCCCTTTTGTATGTGATAGCCTAACAACATATTCTAAGGGAACCTAGCATTACTTCACCCAGAAAAAATGCATATCTTCAGAAATAACGTTTGCAGGGTCTAATTTTTACATTTTCCCCACTTGGGAAGGTGTAGACATTCTTCTTTTGTTGATGTTTCACTCATTTTAGGGCTGTGTGTTTTTTAATACATCATGTGAGTCTATTAGCTGGTTCTCCAACTTCAAAATATCTTAAGATATTCTTGTTGTTGTAGAAATTCCCTATTTTGGGATATTACAGTGGTATCAGAGCTTCAATCTTGGCTCAACCTGTGGAACTCAGCCATGCAACTATCCAGAGAAGGAGAGATGAACAGAATTAAGACTTCATTATGTGGAGGAAAAAGGGAAGATAAGCTTACAAATCTTCTTCCAAAATCTATGCAGTGCATCAATGAAAATCTTAAGAAGATGAGAGGAGAGATGGAATCTCCTGATGAGTTTGGATCTAGAGCCAGATCTAGATTGGTACATGACCGGAGTGAGCATGTAATTACACCCTATTATGCACAGCGCAGTCAAATGCCTAGGTTTCCTATGAAAGAGATGAAAGAAGAGAAAATGTCGGAGGAGGGAACTCTTAGCAATTTCCTGCAAGAGTATGAATCTCAAATTGAGAAGTTTAGAGATCATATTACTTTCAAAGAGTTCTATAAGATCAAGGTGGAGAGGAGCCAGCTGCATGACATTGATAGATTTTTTCTATCTACCATTGATGGATCCCTAACTTTCTCAGCCAAAGCTTGGGTGGAGGAGTTGTGCACTTACTTGCAGTAGCACCCAGTTTATGAAGAAGAAGCCATCAGAGTTGCAGTGTTGCACTTTGAAGGTAAGGCCTATGCTTGGTGGATGTTTGAGTCATTTTCATTGAAAAATTTTAATACTTCTTCTTTTGCAAAGTTCACTAAAAGATTGGTTGAAAGATTTGATGCAAAACATGAAACAATGAAACCAATGAAACTTTTGCATAAGTTGGGAGAACCTGCAAACTCAAAACCACTTCAGAAACCTATTGGAGGAGATCATATCTTGCATGACAGCTTGCTGAAGGCAAGATCTTTATTTCATAGCCTTGGACAAGAGGGCATGAAGGGTCCTTTTGTAAAGGAGGATCCTCTTATTGAGCAGTTACTTCCTATTCATATTGAAGATAAAGAGAAGGATGGGGGTTACAACGCTGTCACATCTAGAGCATATCTATTGCCTCATGTAGAGGAGGGAGGAGCACATGCTCCAATAGGAGGTTTTATTGTGTCATTACAAGAAGTTCCCAAGGATCTCACACATGGGAAGCAAAGTAAAATTGATGAGCAGCATGATTGTGAGATGATATTGATGGAAGGAGAAGGTAGGGAGGAAGGACATCATCACTTAATGAAGAACACACACCTCTATCTATTTCAGAGAGCTGGTGCAAGGAGGAAGGAGACTGGTTTGTGCTATGAGGGCAAGGGCAAGGTTGCCCAACCATATAGACAGTCTTCTCTTGTCATGGATGTCTCACTACATGGAGGAATTCCACCAGAGAGGCCACCAGATTTGGAGTTGGTAAGATAAATCTTGCCATTTGCTTCACCACTCTTGGATTCCGGAGAGGTGAAAACTTTGGAGGAGTTCAGTGCAACGTAGAGGGTTTGGGGTAAACTCAAGGAGGAGGAGGACATCCTTCCATTTTCAACACCACCCACTCTCACTACCTGTACTGCGCTGACAGAGGTTGTTGCAGTAATGGAGGATGGCACCTTCATGGTGCAAGGGAACTGCTCCATAGGTTTGGAGAAATAGAGGATACTTCCTTGGAGGAAGGAATCCTCCATACATTGGAGTAGATGGAGGCCACTCATGCTTGCTTTGGCCAAGATCGGGAGATTCTTTTTGGAGGAGAGCTTTTCATGGGAGGCCAACTTCCAAAGGTCACTACTTCTTTTTGAGCATTAACAGCTACATGAGGGGCATGGCAGCAATCTGGAGGATGACTTTGGCATGATGGATTTCAAAGGAAAGGACAACAGCATATGTAGAGCTTCACATTGCAGATCACCAGCGCTGTCCCTTAGGAGGATTGATCCTTATTGGAGGTCTCAACTCTTGGTAGAGTACTCCAAGGATCTTGGTGCTTGCATTATTCTTGATGATCCTGATGTAGATGATAGATATATGGTGGATGATATGGTCATCTATTCTTAAGGCAGAGTCTTCTTGACTAGAGCTTCTAAGCTCAAGGAGAAGCTACTGCATGCAGCACATGAGGACTTCTTTTCCATGCATTTTGGTGCATATCTTGCCTTGGCAAAGGAGTTCATTTGGGAGGGCATTCAGCAAGACATATTTCAGCATATGGAGAGATGCATAGCCTAGATGATGATGGAGAGGATGTCATAGCCACCTTCCTACTCATTGGGATCAAGGGAGCATTTTCAGTCGAGCCATTTCAGCTCGAGTCTTCAAGTACATAATGGAGAATGTACAATTTCACCTTATGTTTTGTACTTCTTGTCTTTTACGAGTAGCATATTGTACCAAGGAGGATTACTCCTTCTTGCATATTGTATAATGATGTACTTGAAGCCATTTGTAGCATTGAGATTGGCTATCTCATTGGTGGTTTGTGGGGAAGGCCACATGATTTTTGGTGTGCACCATTGACACCCTTTTGTACTTTCATTCTTATATCTTGTAAAATTATTGTGGCTGCAAACAAGTGGCTGTAAAAGCACTTGTTTTTGTTTGATTTGATGCAGGCAAGGAATGCACTGCATTGGTTCCTTGTATGGGACCTTGATCCACTTTCCGGTTGTCATGTGACAACTTGTTTCTATTGGTTTTTGCTCCCATGTATTGCTGATATCTCTATGTTCATGGAAAGCTTTGACTGGAGAGTGGGATATGAGTTAAAGATGCCCATTGGGAGGATGATTCTCCCTACTTTGCATGATGTATGTTTCTGTAGGAGCAATGGGCAACCCATGATTGCCAAATTACATCTCTCTTCTTCATGTGTGCGAAGCCATTTGGAGAGTTTGAGTTTTTGGTGGAGGCACTTCATTGTTTATTTGTTTGATGGGATAGCTTGGGCCACTCTTCGAGGTCATGATATTTTAGCCCAAGATCAGCAGCATCCCCCACACTTATCATAGATGGAGAGAGAAACCACTTGGTTTGGAGGATCCAATCTCTCCATGCAGCCCCAACACATTGTATGAACCAGGGTTGAGGATCTTTTTGAGCTAACTAGATTGGCTCATTTCATTTGGATGATATCATGGGTGTGAGAGTCACTCATTGGGAATAATAATCCCCATGTTCATCATCACTCCTACCTTGAGGAGGCCATTGAACAGCAGGGAGGTTTCCACTTACATCTTCCACCTTTCTATGATGTGAGCCATATGGTTTTGCATGCTTGGGAAGAAACATTGGAGGACAGATTCGTAGCAGATCATTTTGAGCATTGGTGGAGAATTTTGATGAGGAGGCCATAGGAAGAGGAGGGGAGAATTGTTTCTCTCCTTATACAATTTCTTCCGGACAAACAATATTTTGGAGGGGAGGACTGTAATATTCCAAATTTTTAGCCTCCAAGCTAAATGGAATATTAGAGTTGTTTCATCACTAGATAGGTGAATAAATGGGTAGGGAGGCCCATTAACCTCTTTATAAGGGTCAATGACACTCCTAATCTGAAAAGGGGTAAGAATAAGCAGCTAATTTGAGCACCCTTAGGTGTGAACAGATTGATTCAGTCAACTTTGACCAAGTCAACTAAGCTGTCTAGATACATTGAATCTCCTTTGGACAGCGCAGTTTTGGTGGAGGACAACTTGCATGAACTTGATAGCACATGTGGATGGGACCCAATGAGGAGAGGTTCACTTGCTATATATGAAGAGGATGGAGGCCTTTATCATTCATGCTTTTGTATGTCGATCTATTGATCTTGTCTATTTAGACTTAGCTTCCCCTTGCTGTTTAGCAAGGCAGCACTAGGTGTTCTCGGGTAGGAATCCCACCTCTTCCCTTGAGAGGTGTCCTGGGAGAGCTTGTTCTATATTGCTCCACATCCAAGCTCAAGGCCAAGCATCACTCTTCAGTCCCAGTGTTATTTCTGTAGCAGAATATTGTTGAGTTGCAGGGTGCTGTAGTGGAGGATTCTTACACCACTTCCGGTCTTGTTTCTTAGTAGAAGGTGCTTTCCTCCTCTTGAGAAATCAGCTAGGAAGATTTTTGAGCACATTTCATATCTTTCCATCCTCCGCGTTAAGTTCTCATATCTCCTACGTTATGTACCGTAACAATCGCGCTATTTTATGCGTATTTATCACAAAGCAGGTTAAGACCCTGCTGAAAGCTAGTTTCCCAGGGAAAAGGCCAACCCTTCTCCCGGAAAGCTAGAGGAAGGGATCCTCATCCATCTTTTGTATTATTCAGCTATATTTCTATAATGTTGCAATAAGACTACATTTTCTGCTGAATATTCAGATATGCTCTTTCTTATACATGTGTTTCATGAAACCCTTGACGGGTTAGCTTTATAATGCAATAAGGAGGCCAGATCTTTGTTCCCTTGGCATATTATTCCATGTAACTCCAGATCCATGTTATTTCATTATTTTACTACAGAAACCCTTATAAAATAACGCTTTCTATGATTCAGTCTTTTTCTGCATAACTTAAGTCATGGGATTTGGCTATTTTTAAGTTGTCGGGTAGCCGGGAGGTCTGTTAACATATCAAAAGGGATTTATTTCTGATCCCCTTTTGTATGTGACATCCTAACAAGATATTATAATGGAACCCAATGTTACTTCACCCAGAAAAAATGCAGATCTTTAGAAATAACGTTTGCAGGGTCTAATTTCTGCATTTTCCCCACTTGGGAAGGTGTAGACATTCTTATTTTTCTGTTGCTTCACTCATTTGAGGGATGTGTGTTTTTGAACACATCATATGAGTGTATTTTATGGATCTCAAACTTTAGAATATCTTAAGATATTCTTATTGTTGTAGAATATTCCAGATTTGGGATATTACAAGAGATCCAGATCTAGTTTTACCAGAAGGCGCTCAGTGGGGTGCAATGGGTAAGAATGATTCGACCATGTTTTTTTATTTTTATAAGGGTTATACAATGTTTTTTATTTATTTATTTCCAATACTAAACTAAATGTTTAATGTAATGAAGATATTGGTCGCGTTCAACCAGTAGAGGAACCAGAGCGCAAAGCAGATGTGCCAGCAGAGAAGGCTGTCAGGAGAGAAGTCCTTCAAGACCTTGATATGGCTGAGACTCTAGCTAAGCTTCAACAGCACATAGAGGGATTAACCTTCAGGATTCCGGATTGCCGGATTGAAGAGCTTCCCATGCAACTGCAGTGACACATAATTGGGGTTCCTAATTGTTGGATGCAGTTGCTCCGTAGGTTTGCTAGATCTATAGCATGCTACCATGAGAACCTATAGTTTACTTGTGATTTTTTGCATACATTTTGAGGTCAGCTGACCAAAATGTCTTGGGCACAAATTTTGTAAAAACCTATAACTATCTATCTATGTGTTTTCAGATTTTTTCCTATGTTTAATGCATAATCCTATTCAATGATGTGAATATTTTCTTTACCTATGTCACAAATGTCTGTCTAAAACTTGATTATCTAATGAATCAGTTAAAGTGTTCATATTTTTGGAAATTTTTTGATATTGAATGAAATCAAAATGTATCTGCAAAAGTTGAACTCTTAGGAACAATCTAAGAAGTGTTGGATTTCTAACAGAATAAATACTAGTAAGTGGTAGTACCACAGGTTGTGAGTCTAACCTTATGATTATGCGGTTAATACCAAATGAAATGGCATCAGAGAGAAGTTGGATCAACGTGCTATATTCAGTGATATTATTCGTCGATCTACCGATACAAATCCCTTGAAAACTCACTAACTCGTCGTTCGGAGCGAAAGTGGCCCACGCTGCAGAGGATAAATTCTGCGTACTATGAATAGCACCATCATCATACCCAAAAAATTGTTCTGAAGATTCAAACATCTGCCATAAAATTTAAAGTGGATTACTAATGTCAAGAAAACTCTAAAAAACAAATTAATATAGTGAATGGAAATCAACAGCATATAAACAATATAATACAAAAAATTACTACGCTCATGATTAAGCATAGTTACATTTCAAATAAAACCCATTTCTAGGTTGTGCCAATGGAATTCTGTCGTAATCAACTAACTCATAGGCACCTTTAGCAAGAAATCTTTTGACAATATAAGGGCCATGCCATAATGGCTCGAATTTCCCTGTACCTATTACATCATCTTCTTGATCGTAAAGAAGGACCAAGTCGCCCTCTGAAAAGATGCAAGGCTGGAGATTTTTGTTGTATTGCACCTTTATACGTCTCTTATGCGCTTCGTTGGCCAATTGGGCTTCACGATGCATTTCATCTAGATGGATGAGGTTAAGGAGATGTGCTTCTTCTTCTAAGGTGTCAAGTAACAAGTCTATCATGAGTTTTAACGATGATATTTCACATTGGATTGGTAAGATAGCTTCTAGAACATACACCAATTGAAAAGGAGTGAATCTGGTCGCGTTTCTCACTAAGGTTCGATACGCCCACAAGGTGGAGTACAGGATCAAATTCCAGTTCCTTTTATAGACTCCTATCATTCGTTGAAGCATTTGTTTAAGAATTTTGTTAATAACCTCAACTTGTCCATTTGATTGTGGATAGTAAGGAGTAGAATTATCATGAGACAATCCTAACTTGGCTGTCAATTCAGACATCATATGGTTGCGAAAATTATTCCCACGATCCATAACTATAGCCTGTGGGACCCCAAACCATGTAATAATGTGGTTGAAGAAAAACAATGTAGTTGTTTGTCCCATGTTGTTAAATGTAGGCATCACTTTGGCCCATTTGGTAAAATAGTCGACTGTGACAATAATATAACTATCCCCCCTGGACGAAGGAGGGTTACAGGTCATGAAGTCAATACCCCATTTCGTAAATGGTCCAGTAGAGACAACAGGATGCATTGGCACTGGTGGTTTGCAGATTTTACGGTCATAAATCTGGCATGCATGACAACTTCTGACTGCGAGGATACAATCTCAAAAAATATTAGTCCAAAAGTAACCAGCGCGGAGTATCTTCTGCGTGGTAGCATATCCATATAAATGTCCACCACAAGCCCCAGCATGAAATTCATTTAATACTTTTTCGTCCTCCTCATGAGTGAGGCACCTCCTTAAAATGGTATCGACACCACGAAAATAAAGTGTATCGCCAATGATCAGATAATCTTTGGCTTGGTATCGAATATGTTGGTGATCAGAGTGAGAAGTATTAGGTCAAAAATTTTGGGTTTGGAGATAAATGATGAAATCCCCATACCAAGGATCAGATGATCCGATTAGAAACAGAGAATCGTCTGCAATAGATGGTTTTGACGTAGTAGAATTACTATCATAGGGAAGGTCACAAAGAAGCTCAGCCAAAATTAAAGATTTCTTTGACTTGGATTTGATGAATTCTAAATCAAATTCCTGCAAGATGACAATCCATTTTGAATATTTGACACCGAACAATTGATGTGATAAGATATAAGTCATGGGGTTGAAATCTGAAATTGTTTTTGTTTTTCGGAGCAGGATATAATGGCGAAATATTTGGATAGCTTGAACGAGTGCCAAGGCAAGATTTTCCACGTACGAGTACTTAAATTTCGTATCATTGAGATTACGACTCAAATAATATATTGGATGTTCAATTCCATCTTCTACTTGGACCAAAACCATAACGATGGTCGTTTCAGCCGCGACAATATATAGGAAATAAACATTTTGATAATTAGGAGGATACATTAATGACGCTTGAACAAGATGGTCCTTGACAACATCAAAAGAAGATTGCACAACTTGGTCCTAATGGAAGGGAACTCCTTTTTTCAATAATCAAGTAAATCCTTTAGCCATTTCGGTGTAGTTTGGAATGAACCTTCTTAGGAATTTGGCCTTTCCCTGAAGTTTCTGTATCTGAAGTAAGTTTGATGGTGCAGGAAAATAAAGAATGGCCTGTACCTTCAGTGGGTCTATTTGAATTCCTTCATTTGAGACCACGAATCCGAGAAATCGACCAGAACCAACACAAAACACACATTTGTGCGGATTGAGGCATATCTTGTAGTGTCGGCAGTGTAAGAAAATGTCTCTCAAATGCATCAGGTGATCAATCCAATTTCCTGGATGCGCTAGTAAATCATCTAGATATGGTTGAAAAATGTGCTTGATGTCGTTGACATAATAATAATCCATTGCTCTCTGAAAATTTTCCCCATCATTCTTTAAACCAAACAGAAGTTTCCTATATGCGAATGTGCCCCAGGGACAGATGAATCCTGTCTTATGTTGGTCATCTGGGTGGATATTGATTTGATTATAGCCGGAAAATCCATCCATGAACGAAAAAATATCGCATCCAACACAATCGTCAATAATCTGGTCAATAAAGGGAGTAGGATAGTTTCTTTTGGACAAGCCTGATTAACATCCCGATAATCGACACACACTGTAATTGTTTCTTTTTTTTCATAATAGGAACGATATTGGAAACCCACTCGGTTAGTGGAATGGGGTAAATGAAACTAGCACGCAAAAAAATTTCAACTTCTACTTTGATAGCAGTGGATTTCTTCAGATGAATAGAACGAAGCCATTGACACACTGTTTTGACATCAGGATACATATTAATAGTGTGTTCCACTATACTAGTATCTATGCCTAGCATTTCCTCGTAAGACCAAGCGAATACGTCATGAAATTCAGGAAAAAGAGAAAAATATGAATCAAGTTCTGATGGAGAACAAGATACACCGACATGAATGTTTTCTACAATGCCAGGTTTAGTCGAAATATCGATAGAAATCATTTCTTAGATATTAGAAAACTTTCACTCAGAATCAATTGCATTAATTGGAAAGGAATTCGAAAATAAATTTTGAATGGATGGGTGATATAGTTCACTAACATTATTTTCTTCATAATTAGGAAGATGGGAACGATGATGATAATCTTCCCATGGTTCTCCTTCTGCCATCATAGCTTCCAAAATATTTTCATCTGTCAAAAATTTTGAGGAAAATGGATCAGATGGAGTACCGATATCTAATGAACGATCAACATGAACACTCAATGACGTTGACTTCAAATTTTCCGCCCAACTTAAATAGATTTATTACTATGCCAACTCAATAGGGCTGAGCAGTAAAACATCATCCAATGTAGAAATATCAGAATCACCAGTACTCTTTCTTAACACAGGTAGAGTGGAATATATCATGTAGCAGGTCTCTATGCTTGGAATTTCTATCGACGTTGCGAGCAGCAGTAATGCAAAGGTTCCCATAAGAGTGGAATCCTTTAAGAGTCCTAAACCAATTTGTTGGATTTCTAGTTGGGGTAAGTGAATATACAGAACACTTCCACTTACCTGCGAAGCAGAGGAAAAAAAGTATAATTGATTAATGACTGTGATTGTACCTTTATGTGGAAAGACAATCATTCTAAAGTATGTAGAAACAATGGCAGTCATCGCATATACCCATGGTCTTTCGAGTAAAATATTATAGTAAAGGGGTCTGTCAACAACCTCAAAATAAATAATTATTGTTTTTCCCCCTAATTCAACTTGCAGATTATTGATAATACCACAAGGTTTATATGTTCCATCAAAAGCCTTCAACATCATTGATGACTGCTATAATCTTGGCGAGCCAAGTGACTTCCAACAGTTTAGAGACATAATGCATGTAGATGCTCCCTCATCAATAATGGTGCGATGAATAAGGTGATTGAGAAAATTTAATTGGATGTAGAATGCCAATTCTACTGGTAATTGCGGCACATAGCCCATATGATTAAAGTCGACAAGATTAGAATCAATCAGATCAATTCTGCCAATGGCCAACAATAAAGCCTGCTTCTAGGAGGGACAATGTTGTAATACCTCAAGAGTAGACATAGCTGAAGGGGATTGAGCCAAATATTGAACTATATTTTAATTTTGTGCAACTCTTGCTTGAGGATTATATGTCGATTTATGAATTAATCCCTTTGGTGGCTTAATCGTAAATTCAGGAATAACAGGAGGTGGTAGCGATTCATTAGATGGATTCGTTTTCAAGTTAGTAGGTTGATCAGTGGCTGGACTACCATAGTATTTATTCCACGTCGACACAAAAATATCTTGTGAAGGTTTTTTGGTGGATAACATTAACACTTGGGAACTAGGAGCTAGATCCGTAGCAACAAAATTTGTGTCCAGATTTGGAAATGGGTCTGTCAACACAACTAATGCATGAGAAGTCTTGATGATTTTTGAGACTTCAGCACGGTGAGGAAAATCCCTAACAAATTGTTACTCGTTACAGATTATGCATGGATAATGAGGTTTCCATGGTCCAGAAGTTTGATCAGATAATCGTTCTTGTGGGTTAGAAGTTTGCTTTTGCTTTGATTTCCCCTTTTTCTTACCTCCTGGTTGCTTATCACTTTTTCCTTTGTCAAAGGACACGACATTAATTTCAGAAGTAGGAGAAGGATCAGATGCAGTAGGGTGGTGTGTATTTGTAGTGCCCATTAAGCCATCTCTAGCATGAGAGTCCTTTATTTGAGGAGGAACATTTAAATTAGATCACGACGCATTTGGGATTTTCTCATAGAGCGTGCCAGACTGCGTATAAATCAAATCTAAATATTGGGCACAAGAAATAAATTTCTCTTCTGTGATGACGCCACCTTTAGCCACATCCTTAGTTATAGATGGTAGCAGGGACTTAATGAACCATTCAGCAAGGAGATGATCAGGAACAAATGTCTTAACCATTCTTCGACAGCAATGCCACTCATGAATATGATTTGAAATGTGAGTAGCATTACTCTATTGAAGTTGGTCAAGAGTTCTATTCCAGTTTCATATCTGATCAGTAACTAGAAATGGGTAAAAAAGACAGTAGCTAAGGCAATGAAATTATCAAAATAAGCTCTAGGTAATTCAATCTACCATTTAGCAACCGGACCTGTGAGCGTTCGCTGGAAAAGACATAATCGAACAGAATAATTATTTAGGGAATTTGATGAACACCATAAATGATAAGTCATAACATGGGTTGATGGATCTTCTCCAGGGTTTTCATTGAGTTTAGGAATATCGGAAGGTAATTTATGTGGTCTCACCGGCCACCAAGGAGCATAATTGATAGGATCATTGGTTAACCAGTTTAAATCTAGTAATTCCAAGGTTGCAAAAAAAGGAAATTGTCGATTAAGGTCAGGTTGAGCATAGCCAGGATAAGATGGAATTTCTTTGGAAATAGGTCTTTGAGCACCAACATATGGAATTTTCTGCTGGTAACCCAGATAGGTGTTTTTTTTCATAGCAAATGCTTGAGAATTTTGTTGGCCAGAACGTGGATATGATACTTGTTGAAATGAGGTTTGAGGCATTTGCGCCTGTGGCTGCCAGGGGGTTTGTCCACCAATGTTATAACCCAAATTAGTATAATTTGGATTCAGTTGATATGTATAAGCAGATTGCATTTTTGACACCCCATAAAATGGTACACCAGCTTGTGAATAAATGATCCATGATACAGGTTGTTGTAAATTAACCAAAGGATATTGAGTTTGTGGACCCAAAATTTGATCATATTGAGTCGAAGAAATTGCCTGATAAGGTTGGTGTACAATATTTTGATTCTGTAACCGAGGTATATATGTATTAACAAGCGGTATTGAAGTGAGTGTAACAGGTTTAAATGGTTGATACGAATGTACAACCGTTTGTGGTTGGATAGGCAGAGTGGGCTACCATTGACAAACATTCATGTCAACATTATTTTGACCAAAATGCTGTTGAATATTGCAACAAGAAATAGTGAAGGAGGCATCCTAAAACATCATTCCTAATCCTAGTTGGAAAGTGATCACTTAAACTAGGTGGGGCCCACACAGGTGATTTTTGTCGCAAAGTCTATTTTTAGACATGTCGATCATATTCTATGAGTTGAAGGATGATATTTGTGGATGGTTGGTAAAGTTGGAAAAATAGATAGATTTCTATTTTTAGACATATTGGTCGAAGTCTATTTTTAGATTTCCAGTCTAAAAATAGATATGTCGAATATTATTAGCTCTTAAAAATATTTGGACTCTAAACATTATCTTATTCTCTTGGAGAACTTTAGTTAAGTGCACATATGTGGCATAGGAGCTGACAGAAGGAATTATGCTATTCCTGAGGGTTAAGTGGAGATATTGCATGGAGGACTTCAGTTAGAACTCATGTGACAGAGTTTGGTGGAGTTGTAGAAGTAGTTTATGGAGTTGTGTTCAGTTTAACTCAGTTAGACACAGTTGAGCTAGTTGTATCTAGTCTAATTTATTGATACACTAGTGAGAGTGGTGTGAATTAATTAATAATTAATTCACTAAATATTAACTCATTAATAAACTAAAGAATACATCAGTTAACTATAGTGCATGGACAGTTTCAGTGGAGACGAGTGAAGAGGTAGGTGAAAGAGCAAGTTTGACTATCAGTTGTGACTATAGTGTTGCATGAGTTTGCACCACACATTGATGGAGATGCCAATGAGGATTGCGTGGTCAATATAGGATGGATTTGAGTTCATTCAAATCCATTCTTCAGCAGGGATTTCACAGTAGAGGTAGGCTAGCAGGTGGCGAAGATCGGTGCATGGATTTGCAAGATTAGGCTTGATTAGTGTGTAGCAATTGGATTGTATTGAGAGCTTGTGATAAGATTTGTATGAGGATTGTTACATGATCTCTATGACATATATTATATACAGATAGTTTGGTTTTTTAGCTTCAGGCTTTCCCATGAAAACAACTGTGTTAATGTGTGTGAATTTTTTATGGTTTCATGCGTGCATTGCAATTGTGTTTATTTCCGCATGCGATGATCAATGGTGGAATAGATTCTGTATTGTGCATGAAGTTAAAACAGTGTGTGATCAGGAGAATATTTGACATATGCATGCGTAGTGCATATAATTTCTGCATGGTATTAGAGCATTGATCATTGGAGTAGATTGCAATTATTGAAACATTTGAGTTTTGTGCTGGTGGAATTCGAAATTTCTGCAGTGTTTTCTTGGTGTCGAAGTTGAGCATTCATTGAAATGTATTTCAATGGATTGTGATTGGACTATTCCCTTGAGGTCAGCTCAAATTATATTGCATGCAAGGACAGGATGGAGGTGGTGCTGGAGGATAATGGGTTGAAGGAGTTCATAGATGTTGATATTCCTAAACCGAGTTCTAGCGATGCAGCCGCACTTGATGCATGGCAAAAGAAGGTAGAAAGGTGTCGAAGGATTTTTTTGGAAGGTGTGAAGGATCACATAGTGTCCAGAATTCATGGTAAAGCCACTCCATTCTTGATGTGGAAGGCTTTGACAGAATTTTTCCAAAGCAGAAGTGACCAGAGGAAGTTAGCGCTTAAAGACAAGCTCAGGAAAATAGAAATGGAGAAGAATGACACTATTACGATATACTTGACAAAGTTTGTTCACTGCAGGGATGATATTGGGAGTGTAGGAGTTAGTGTGGATGAAGAATACTTGGTGAGATTGGCTCTCCTTAAGCTTACGAAGAGTTTGCATAGCTACGAGGACTCTGTCAATGGTCGAGAGAAACTACTAGGATGGGAGCGACTTTGGTCGTATCTTGTGCAGGAGGAGATAAGGCAGAGTACCAGGGATGGCTCTTCATTAAAGAATGATGATGAAGAGGATTGCGCTTTGGCTGTCAAAGCAAGGAAATGGAAGGGGAAGAAAAATCCTTCTCAATCCAGTGCAGATGGCAAAGAGCATGACATGTCCAAAGTGAAGTGTTTTCACTGTCACGAGCATGGGCATTTCGCCACGCATTGTCCACAAAAGAAGAAGAACAAGCAGGTTGCTGGAGCTATAGTTGTGAGGCTCTTGCCTTGAAATTTGAGCTAGAATTCTCAT
The DNA here is from genome assembly GCA_034641835.2 of Pinus albicaulis. Classification (NCBI taxonomy): domain Eukaryota; kingdom Viridiplantae; phylum Streptophyta; class Pinopsida; order Pinales; family Pinaceae; genus Pinus; species Pinus albicaulis. The sequence goes on from JAXQQM020077726.1 coordinate 15,308, forward strand.
TGATCACATGCATGGTGTCTAGTGCATTGGGATCAGGGTGGTATTTTGATAGTGGCGCTTCCTTTCACATGACGGGAGATGTGAATATTTTTAGTGACTTGGTGGAGAAAGATCTCCAGTTGCATGTTGAGTTGGGAGACAATGGATGATACAATGCGGCAGATATTGGTTACATTACCTTTTAGAGGGAGTCAGGTAAACTCATTCTTTTACAAGATGTTGTGCATGTTCCAAGTTTAAAGAATAATTGAATCTCAGTTGCAATGTTAGAGGATAAAGGGTATGATGTTGTCTTTAGTGAAGGAAAAGTTTTCCTTCGGTACAAAGAAACAGGACAAGTCAAGAAGGTTGTGATTCGAGCTAAGAATCTCTACAGAATTGAAGTAGATGTGATTTCTATGGAGCTTCCTACTGTTGTTAAGTGTAAGAAAGCCATGCAATTGATGCTTGAGAGGGAGCAAGTTTTGCATGTAGGTAAGAGTGAACCTCGGGATGTGGAGCAGCCACAAGATGAGGATCATGGAGTGGAAGAAACCACTCATGCAGAGAAATTTCGTGCCAGATGGGCAGAGGGAGTGCATGCAGCTATACCACCAGGTGAGAGGTGGGGCGACATGCATGATTAATCCCAAGAGGAGATTTATGGGCAGGATTCATGAGATAGTGTGGATCTCATGATTGAACACAACTACAAAGGTGCCCACAAACACCGATAGCATGATCGATTGATGGGCGGGATCAAAGTGACGGTGTCGGATGTTTGGAGCATGGTTCGAGTTGACAATGGTGCGGTGTGGGGTGCGAGGTTCAACAGAGAGCTTGGTTCCACCGTAGACATGTGTGGTATCTAGCGAGAATTCGAAGACCTTGATGATAGATGCATCAGACTGTTTGAGTTTTTTGGAGCTTATTCAGTTTCAGAGGAGTTGTAGAGTAGATGCATGGATTTGCATGGCGCTTGTTAAGGTTGCAGGGCGAATGCATGGAGTTGCATGTCGCATGCAAAGACAGTCCTTTCTTCTTGAGAGGGAGTGTTGAAGATTGCAACAATAAACAGTGAAGGAGGCATCCTGAAACATCATTCCTGATCCTAGTTGGAAAATAATCACCTAAACTAGGTGGGGCCCACACAGGTGATTTTTGTCGCAAAGTCTATTTTTAGACTGTGTCTATTTTGAACATACTTGGTCATAATCTGTAAGTTTTCTGGGGATGATATTTGTGGATGGTTGATAAAGTTGGAAAAATATATGAAATTCTGTTTTTAGAATATTGGGCGAAGTCTATTTATATATCGCTAATCTAAAAATAGATGCATGTCGCTTATTATTAGCTCTTAATAATAATCAGACTCTAAACAACAACTTATTCTCTCTGGAGCACTTCATTTCAAGGTACGCATATGTTAAGTGCACTTGATTAAAGAATGCATAGGAATGACAGAGAAGGAATTACACTATTCCACAGGGTTAAGTCAGATCTATTCCTTGGAGGACTTGATTTAGAACTCATGTAGCGAGTTTGGTGGAGTTGTAGAAGTAGTTTGTGGGGTTGTGTTAGGTTTAACTCGATTTAGACAGGATTGAAATAGATTGTGTAAATCTGTTGATTTATACACTAGTGAGAGTGGTGTGAATTAGTGTCCATTAATTCACTAAATAATAACTACATTAATCAATGAAGGAATGTGGTTTAACTATGGTGCATGGAATGTAGTTTCGATTGGAGGCAGTGAAAGAGGGTAGTGGAAAGAAACAAAGGTGTGACTATCAGTTGTGACTATAGTGTTGCATGATTTTGCACCACACATTGATGGAGATGCCAATGAGGATTTCGTGGTCAATGTAGGATGGATTCGAGTTCATTCAGAGCCATTCTTCAGCAAGGATTGCGCAGTAGAGGCAGGTTAGCAGGTGGTGAAGATCAGTGCATGGATTTTCAAGATCAGGCCTGATTAGTGTGTAGCAATTGGATTTTAATGAGAGCTTGTGATAAGCTTTGTATGAGGATTTTTACATGATCTCTATGAAATATATTATATACATATAGTTGGGGTTTTTAGCTTCAGGATTTCCTGTGGAAACAACTGTGTTAATGTGTGTGAATTTTTTATGGTTTCATGTGTGCATTGCAATTGTGTTTATTTCCGCATGTGATGATCAATGATGGAATAGATTCTGTATTATGCATGAAATTAAAATAGTGTGATCAGGAGAATCTTGGACATATGCATGCGTAGTGCATATAATTTCTACAAATGTGACTCAGTACTGTCGTATTGGGTGACCATAGGTTGCCCCCCCAGCATAAGGAGGATAATAAGATGGAAAATATTGTTCCTCGAATGCTGGGAGCCCAGTTGATATGGTAAAAGGAATTGACCCATAAGGACTGACTTGATATTTCCCTGATGATGTGTGTAATGTATCAAGTCGTTCAGTACTGACTATAAGACTACCAGTTAAAACACCAGATGATGACATTGGTAAATACCATTGTCTTGAAGATGTACCAGAGAAAGTGCCAGACAATGATTTGTAGCCTATTGGGACTGAAGGGCCACTGTGCAAATATGACTATGGTAAGGTTGTGAATATTGATGGAGTAGTGAGGGTAGGCGCTGACGTAATTGGAACAACAAACCTAACCGAAGATGTTGGTTCAGGCATGGTTGTATGACCAAATGTATACTCTCTGAAATCAGTGAGAGATTGAATGCCGATGGGATCAACAAAAGAAGATGGAAACGATTAAGGAAAATACTGGTACAGGTAAAGGTCTCCCCCAAAGTGGGTTTGACTTAAAGGTGTATCAGGTTGTGGGATTTCTTCAATCGCGATTAAACCAAGAGGAAGAACATCACTGTCAGGCCCAAAATATATTTTAGAAAGTTGACTGTGTGATATAGGAGTTTTATTGGCTACATAAATTAGTGGGGTGACCAAGATAGGAACAACTTCCAATTGTTCAGGATTCAGATTTTCTGGCAAAAAAGAGACAGGATCTGGATCAATTTGGGATTGAACAACGTCAGGTCCAGGAGGTATGGTCTCAGCGATTGAATGGATCATGACCACGAGTAGTTTTGAAGCCTCCATTTCGACAACAATAAATGAACCGGGATGTGTGGAAACAATTTGAGCTAACTCTGGTTTAAATGATGATACTTCTCCAGAGGTACGAATTGTAATTAATTCAGCAGATCGTGATTGCCTTTGCCTATCAGAAGTAACTTCCAGTGGTAAAGGTGGTTTTAAAGCTAATCTATGCGAACGACAGGAGGTAGGATTGTGTTCTTCCATGATTACTGATTTATTTTATCCAAAAAAAGAAAAGAAAAAAGGGTAATGCTAGGAAAAAGGGTTTACCAAAATACTATGAACTGCAGAATAAATCCTAGTGAACCAAGAAGTATGGGCAGGTAATCTCCCAGAATGATGTGTTCGGTGTATCACAATTTTAGGGTGGCCGACTCAGTTCACTATGGATTTATAGCACCTAAAATATTTCCTCCCAAATATATCCAAAGGTAAGTGGAAGCCCAAGTCCATATTAGCGCTGTTTGATGCGAAACCACACAGTGAGAGCACCCCTTTATACTTATCGTTATGTAACACCGCCCGATATAACCAAGAGTACGTGGATGAGCTACGATATACTTACATACATGGAGTGAGGTATCACACTCGGAATTTATCGCAGACAAGTTAACGATAGCTACTATGTTTTACGATGCCGGAACACGTCTCTAGCATAGACCTTCTAAATGTTATTGTTAATGTTCCAATGCGTTGTTAAGTAAATTGAGATTTATTTTATGTTGATCTTGCTTAACAATTTTCCTTTCAGGTTCACCATGTTGATGTATATGAAATTCATAAAATGAAAGCTAAGAATGATAAACAAACTTTCACTTTCAGCTTTTTTAATGAAGAACCTATCTACTAAGGGAAGAGAACGCAAGTTTTTTTTTTTTTTGGGAAAGAGAGAAAATAATTTTTTATCAAAAAATCAATGAAAAAAAACAAAATCAATGAATCAAAAACTAAATGTAGATTTCCTAATGTTCCTTTTGCAAAAAACCCACAATCCTACATGCAAATGCAATTTTTTATTTTTAGTTTCCTTAATATTATGAATGCAGAAAAGAAACTAGGTGCACTAGATCAATAATCAAAATGCTTTTTACTTTTGAGAAATGAAGAATACAAACAACAATTTCTCTTTTGAAGGAAAAATGAGGATTTCAACAACAATTTCTCTTATCAAGGAAATGAATATTTTACGACAATTTCCTATTTTGAAAGCAAATGATTCTTAATGCGACCACAAAAAACACATTGAAATCAACTTTTCAATGATAAAGAAAAACTTTTTCTAAATAAACATTGAACAAATTTTCAGCCAAAGGAGGAAGAAGTATATAGAGTCACTGGTCAATTGAGCATCAAAATTTTCAGAACAAAGCAGTAAACATAACTGAAGCAAGTTGAAAAGTCAAGTTCAAGGGAATTTGGTCCCTTTCAAGAGTCAACGCAGTCTCCAAGGGGAGACAATGCTCTACAATGCAGGCTTGGGAGGGAGATAGTGCTCTGCAAAGCACCGTGCCCTGACTAAGGGTGCGTTGGGTGCAGTAGGAAAGGAAAAATACTAATGTTTGGCTCACTATATTTGCAAATTAAGGTCTGAAAAAGTCTAATATTTATGTGTAATAGCTACTGGGTGGATTTACAAAGAAAATTAGAGACTAAAACACCTAAAACTAAGAGAAATTCTCCCCAGCGGAGTCGGTAGTTTGTTATAGGTCAATTTGGGCACCATTCCCAATGACCTGGTTAACTGGGCATAATCTCTAGGACCAATTATCAACGGTGTATCATTCCCTGTCATTTTAGTTGCTACATTCCCTAAGACAAGAAACAAGACAAATCAATCAAGATTTTCATCAAGAAAAGGTTTCCATGGTTTGAAGCTTATTATATAGCATATTAAAGCTCACCAACGTAGGCTCTAAGGGGCCTAAGTGCATTTCATATGCAAGTAGCCCCATGCAAGGCTGCTTTGCAAAGCACTTCTCGACATTCAAAGGTGTGTTGGTCATATTGGGAGTGAAATTATCATTGTTCTGGAATCTCCACTTGGCTAGTGCCTTCTAGAAGAGTTCACATGTGTCAAGCTGCAGATCCAAGTGTCCATTTGACATCTACATGAATGGAAACATGTCTTGCCTATTTTTGGAAAGCTATTGATTGCAAAACAACCTACATTTCATCTATAAATTGAACATAGATCTAAGTGTTTGAGAAGGAAGAATTTGAGTAGAGAAATGTTGGAGAATTTTCGATTGAGATCTTGGTTTGTAGAGCTACTGCTGGAGAGATTTATGTTGTGATGATACTTGGAAAATTTTCTAGAAGGTCACTTCAAATCAGTCACTAGGTTGTAACCTATCCTTCTATCATCAAGAAAGAGTACTTCTTGTTTGTCCCTACATGCATCTATGTTAACTTTGATTTTCCATATTGTAAGATCTTGGTTGATGAATGTTCAAGAGTGACTTGCTACCAAAAAGAAACTTTTCTTGCTTTTCCCAAATTTTCCCCAGTCATTTTTCGACCAGTACCTCTTTATTTTTTAACAAGATTGAGGACGATAACATTTTCTTGATCTATAATTCAACCCTTCGGGCAAATAAAGTATCGCTATTTTTTTAATTTAACGAGTCTAGCGATGAATGAAACTTCATTATTGCCATGATCCACAAACCCATCACTATTTTATGTTTTAACGATCTTAATGACAGTGATAGCCTGGTCCTTTTTCATATTTAGAGAGTCTGAAAAAGAGGACGAAAGAGAACTCCAAAAGTACTTTTTCGTAAATTTGTCACTTAGATCCGGAAAATTGTAAAATAATATCTGAGAGAACCTCTTTGGTCATGTTTAACCAAGGCATTCATTTTTCATAAATAATCCATCTCAGTCTGGAAAAGGGTTAAACTTATAATGAGTAGATATCAATTCATTTACTTTAACGAGCTCAAAATGACAAGTGCTTAGCAATCTTTTCACAATATCGGAGTCTGAAAAGAGCTGAAAGAAGACTTCAGGGGTTCCTTTTTCGTTGTTATCAAAGCCCGAAAAAGAGATAAAAGTGTGCTTCAAATCTTTTTTCATTTTTAACGAAGATGGAAAAAGAAGGAGAAAAAGTATGCTTTGTGGTCAAGTCATTCTTTGAAATAAATCTGCACGACTAATCTATTCGTCAGTTGTATTTCCTATTCAGAACAACATCAAATGGAATAAAAATACCTATTTCATGATAAAAAAACATAATAAAACCATATTCATAGCAATAAATTTAATTTGCAATCAATTAAATGACTATAAAAAGTAGTTTTACTATTCATTTTTACCATTCCATAGTTACCATTTTCATTTTGGAGCTCTGAACCTAATTTTGCCCCAAAACTTCAATCGTTGATTGCTGTCATTTCTGTGGACGGATTTCATCGCCGTTTGATCCAGGTTAGTGTCATGAACCTCCTCTTCCTTTCAGTACTCATTTCATTACCATTTATTTTAGTATTGCTATCCAGGGTCAGAACCTAGCAAATATGGAAAAACAAACATCTGGGATGTGAGGGATTTGCCTTTGAGAACCATCCTTTTCACATATCGTATATGCAGTATGCGCTAGAGTGCTTAGAGCCAATAGTCTTCAATTGGTCTAAAGTTGTTCTATCTCAGATAAAGGAATAATTGAATAAAGCAAAGGGAGGAAGGAATAAAAATTTTAGTTACGGTTCCATCATCATCTCCTTCATTTTAGAATGGATTCCACTGATGCAACCACAACATGTAACATTGGATATATCTAGTCCTAGAGATCCTAAAATGTAGAGATGGGTAGAACTCATGGGTCAGCATGTAGGCCAATTTACCATTGTGTTCTCAATTGCATTCTTCACCTGGTTTCGGCGACAGATCATCACCATCGATGAGTATGCATATGTAGACGTCGACTTCCGGGGAGATCCAGATCTAGTTTTACCAGAAGGCGCTCAGTGGGGTGCAATGGGTAAGAATGATTCGACCATGTTTTTTGATTTTTATAAGGTTTATACAACGTTTTTTTGTTTTTTATTTCTTTCCATGACTAAACTAAATGTTTAATGTAATGCAGATATTTTTCGCATTCAACCAGTAGAGGAACCAGAGCATGAAGCAGATGCGCCAACAGAGAGGGTTGTCGGGAGAGAATTCCTTCAGTATTTTGATATGGCTGAGACTCTAGCTGAGCTTCAGTAGCACATAGAGGGATTAACCTTCGGGATTCCAGATTGCCGGATCAAAGAGATTCCCATGCGACTGTAGCGACACACAATTGGGGTTCCTAACCATTGGATGAATTTTCTCCGTAGGATTGGTAGATCTATAGCATGCTACCATGAGCACCACTAGTTTACTTCTAATTATTTACATACATTTTGAGGTCATATGACCAATGTGTCTTGGGCACAAACTTTTTAAAAACCTATAACTATTTATCTATGTGTTTTCAAAGTTTTTCCTATGTTTAATGCGCAATCCTATTCAATGATGTGAATATTTTCTTTACCTATGTCGCAAATGTCTGTCTAAAAATTGATTAGCTAATGAATCAGTTAAAGTGTTAAAATTTATGGAAATGTGTTGATATTGAATGAAATCAAAATGTCTCTCCAAAATTAGAACTCTTAGGAACAATCTAAGAAGTGTTGGATTTTTAACAGAATAAATACTAGTAAATGGTAGTACCACAAGTTGTGAGTCTAACCTTATGATTATGCGATTAATACCAAATGAAATGGCATCAGAGAGAAGTTCAATAAACGCGCTATATTCGGAAATATTATTCGTCGATCAACCGATACAAATCCCTTGAAAATTCACTAACTCGTCGTTCAAAGCGAAAATGGCCCACGCTGCAGAGGATAGATTCTATGTATTATGACTAGCACCATCAGCATATCCAACAAATTGTTCTAAAGATTCAGACATCTACCATAAAATATAAAGTGGATTACTAATTTCAAGAAAACTCTAAAAAACAAATTAAGATAGTGAATGCAAATCAACAACATATAAACAATATAATACAAAAAATTACTACGCTCATGATTAAGCATAGTAATGCTTCAAATACAACCGATTTCTAGGTTGTGCCAATGGAATTCCATCCTAATCAACTAAATCGTAGGCAGCTTTAGCAAGAACTCTTTTGAAAATATAAGGGCCATGCCATAATGGCTCGAATTCCCCTGTACCTATTACATCAGCTTCTTGATCGTAAAGAAGGACCAAGTCGCCCTCTAAGAAGATGCGAGCCTAGAGATTTTTGTCATATTGCGCCTTTATACATCTCTTATGCGCTTCGTTGGCCAATTGGGCTTCGCGATGCATTTCATCTAGATCGATGAGGTTGAGAAGACACACTTCTTCTTCTGAGGTGTCAGGTAACAAGTCTGTCATGAGTTTTAACGATGATATTTTACATTGGATTGGTAACATAGCTTCCAGACCATACACCAATTGAAAAGGAGTAAATCCGGTCGTGTTTCTCACCAAGGTTCAATATGCCCACAAGGTAGAGTACAGGATTAAGTGCTAGTTCCTTTTACAGACTCCTATCATTCGTTGAAGAATTTTGTTAATAGTCTCAACTTGTCCATTTGATTGTGGATAATAAGGAGTATAATTTTCATGAGACAATCCTAACTTGGCTGTCAATTCAGACATTATATGGTTGCGAAAATGCTTCCCATGATCTGTAACTTTAGCCTGTGGGACCCCAAACTGTACAATAACATGGTTAAATAAAAAAAATGCAGCTATATGTCCTGTGTTGTTGCATGTAGTCATCGTTTTGGCCCATTTTCTAAAATAGTCAACTGCGACAATAATATAACCATGCCCCTCGGACGAAGCAGGGTTATAGTTCATGAAGTCAATACCCCATTTTGTAAATGGTCTCGCAGAGAAAACATGATGCATAGGCGCTGGTGGTTTGCAGATTTTATGGTCATAAATCTTGCATGCATGACAACTTCTGACTGCGAGGATACACTCTTGAACTACAGTAGGCCAAAAGTAACCAGCGCAAAGTATCTTCTACATAGTAACATATCCAGATAAGTGTCCACCACAATCCCCAGCATGGAAATAATTGAACACCTTTTAGGTCTCCTCATGAGTGAGGCACCTCCTTAAAATGTTATCGACACCACGACGATAATGTGCATCACCGACAATCAGATAATCTTTGGCTTGGTATTGAATGCGTCGCTGATCAGAGTGAGAGGTATTAGGTCGAAAAGTTTGGGTTTGGAGATAAATGATGAAATCCCCATACCAAGGATTAGATGATCCGATCAGAAACAAAGACTTGTCTGCAATATATGGTTTTGACATAGTAGGATTACTATCATAGGGAAGGTCACAGAGAAGCTCAGCTAAAATTAAAGATTTCTTTGACTTGGATTTAATGAATTCCAAATCAAATTCATGCAAAATGATAATCCATTTTGAATATTTGTCCCCTAGCAGTTGACGTGATAAGATATAATTCATTGGGTTGCAATCCGAAACTATTGTTGTTTTTTGGAGCAAGATATAATGGCGAAATATTTGGACAGCTTGAACGGCTGCCAAGGCAAGCTTTTCTACATACGAGTACTTAACTTCCGTATCATTGAGATTACGGCTCAAATAATAGATCAGATGTTCAATTCCATCTTCTACTTGGACCAAAACCATAGCGATGGTCGTTTCAGCCGTAACGATATACATGTTATAATCATTTTGATAATTAGGAGGATACATTAATGACGCTCGGACAAGATGGTCCTTGGAAGCATCAAAATAAGCTTACACAACTTGATCCCAATGGAAGGGAACTCCTTTTTTCAATAATTGAGTAAATCCTTTAGCCATTTCGGCATATTTTGGAATGAACCTTCTCAGGAAGTTGGCCTTTCCCTGAAGTTTCTGTATCTAAAGTAAGTTTGATGGTGCAGGAAAATCAAGAATGGCCTGTACCTTTAGTGAGTCTATTCGAATTCCTTCTTTTGAGACCATGAATCTGAGAAATCGACTAGAACCAACACAAATCACACATTTGTGCGGATTGAGGTGTATCTTGTAGTGTCAGAAGCGTAAGAAAATGACTCTCAAATGCATCGGGTGATCAGTCTGATTTCGTGAATGCGCTGGTAAATCATCTAGATATGGTTTAACAATGTGCTTGATGTCGTTGAAAGCATAATCCATTGCTCTCTGAAAATTTGCCCCAGCATTCTTTAAACTAAACAGAAGTTTCCTATATGAGAATGTGCCCGAGGGACAAATGAATGTTGTCTTATGTTGGTCATCTGGGTGGATATTGATTTTATTGTAGCAAAAAAAATACATCCATGAACGAAAATATTTCGCATCTAGTACAATCGTCAATAATCTAGTCGATAAATGGAGTAGGATAGTTGTCTTTTGGACAAGCTTGATTGACATCCTGATAATCAACGGACACTCTAATTGTTCCTTGTTTTTTCATAACAGAAACGATATTGGAAACCCACTTAGTTAGCGAAACGGGGTAAATGAAACCATCACGCAAAAGTTTTTTAACTTATGCTTTAATGGTAGTGGCTTTCTTTAGATGAACAGGACGAAGCCGTTGACGCACTGGTTTGATATCAGGATACATATTAATAGTGTGTTCAATTATACTAGTATCTATGCCTGGCATTTCATCGTAAGACCAAGCGAATACGTCACAAAATTCAGGAAAAAGAGAGCGATATGAATCAAGTTTTGATGGAGAACAAGATACATCGACATGAATGTTTTCTACAACGAAAGGTTTAGTCAAAATATCTATAGAAATCATTTCTTCGATATTAGATAAATTTTAGTCAAATTCAATTGCATTATTCGGAAAAGAATTCGAAAATAAATTTTGAATGGATGGGTGATATATTTCACTAAGATTATTTTCTTCATAATCAGGAATATGGAAACGATGATGATAATCTTCCCGTGGTTCTTCTTCTGCCATCATAGCTTCCAAAATATTTTCATCTGTCAAAAATTTTGAGGAAAATGGATCCGATGGAGTAAATCTAATGAACGATCAACCCAAACACTCAGCGACATTGATTTCGGATTTTCTGCCCAAGACAAATAGATTGATTGCTATGCCAACTCAATAGGTATGGGTGGTAAAACATCATCCAACGTAGAAATATCAGAATCACCCATACTCTTTCTTAAGCCAGATAGAGTGTAAGAGATCATGTAGCAGGTCTCTATGCTTGCAATTTCTGTCAACATCACGGGAAGTAGTAATGAAAAGGTTCCCAATGTTCTGGATTTCTAGTTGGGGTAAGTGAATATATGGAATGCTTCCAGTTACCTGCGAAGCGGAGGCAAAAAGGGATAATTGATTAATGACTGTGATTGTACCTTTATTTGGAAAGGAAATCATTCTAAAGTATGTAGAAAAAATGGTAGTCATCGCAAATACTGATGGTATTCCGAGTAAAATATTATATTCAAGGGGTCCGTCAACAACCTACACATCAATAGTTATTGTTTTTCCCCCTATTTCAACTTGCAGATTATTAATAATACCACAAGGTTTATATGTTCTTCCATCAAAAGCCTTCAACGTCGTTGATGATTGCGATAATCGCGGCGAGTCAAATGAATTCCAACAGTTTAGAGAAATAATGCATGTAGATGCTCCCTCATCAATAATAGTGCGATGAACAATGTGATTGAGAACATTTACTTGGATGGAGAATGCCAATTCTGCTAGTAATTACGACACATAGCCAGTATGATTAAAGATGAGAAGATTAGAATTAGTCGGATCAATTCCACCAATGGTCGACAATAAAGCCTGCTTCTGGGAGGGACAATTTTGTAATACCTCAAGAGCAGACATAGCCGAAGGGGATTGAGCCCAATCTTCAACTATAATGTAATTTTGTGCAACTATTGGTCGAGGATTATATGTCGATTTATGAATTACTCCCTTTGGTGGCTTAATCGTCAATTCAAGAATAACAAGAGGTGGTCCCAATTCATTAGATGGATTCGTTGTCGAAGTAGTAGGTTGATCAGTAGCCGGACTACCATAGTATTTATTCCACGTCGACACCAAAATATCTTGTGAAGGTTTTGTGGTGGATAACATTAACACTTGGGAACTAGAAGCTGGATCCATAGCAACCAAATTTGTGTTCGGATTTGGAAATGGATTTGCCAACACAGCTGATGCATGAGAAGTATTGATGATTTTTGAGACTTCAACACTGTGAGGACAATCCCTAACAAAGTGTTCCTCATTATAGATTAAGCATGGATGACGAGGTTTTCGTGGTCCAGAAGGTTGATCAGATGATCGTTCATGCGGGTTAGAAGTTTTCTTTTTCTTTGATTTCCCCTTTTTCTTGCCTCTTGGTTGCTTATCACTTTTGCCTTTGTCAAAGGACATGACATTAATTTTTGAAGTAGGAGCAGGATCAGATGCAGTAGGGTGGTGTATGTTTGCAGTTCCTATAAAGCTATCTCTGGCATGAGAGTCCTTTATTTGAGGAGGAACATTGAAATTAGATTGCGACACATTTTGGATTTTCTCATAGAGCGTGCCAGACTGAGTATAAATCAAGTTGAAATATTGGGCATGAGCAATAACTTGCTGTTATGTGGTGATCCCACCTTTAGCCACATCCTTAGTTATAGATGGTAACAGGGACTTAATGAACCATTCAGCAAGGAGCTGATTAGGAACAAATGTCTTAACCATTCATCGATGGCGATGCCACTCATGAATATGATCTGAAATGTGAGTAGCATTACTCTGTTTGAAGTTGGTCAAGAGTTCTGTTCCAGTTTCGTATCATTTGGTAACTGGAAATGGGTGAAAAATATAGTAGCTAAGTGTAATATTCCCAATTAGCCACTGTTACTTGGAATATTATAATTGCTCCATTTTTGAAATAAAAGAGTAGAAAGGATAATAAACATATCCCAGTGTGAAAAGGGACTAGATTATGAGGACAAATAAAGCCACTTTGGTGTGAAAGAGGGATAAAGTAATGAGCTATATCCAGTTGACCAAGTCAACAGAACTGCTACAAGAGGAGGGTAACCAACTAGGGCATCACAGTTTTGAAAGGGGAATCTTCTCAAGGAAGTCACTTCATCAATGAGTGGGTTCCGGGGTGAGGAAGCTCACCAAGGATAAGAAGGAGGAGATAGCAGCAAGGAAGGAATTCGGTAATCATCTTTATTTAGTCTTTTGATTGATTGCAAGATCCAACTGTTTAGCTGTAGTTGCAACACTGTTTAGTGCAAAAGAATTCTCATGCGGGAATTCCATCTTCACCATTGGTCTAGTTGATTGTGAGATCTAAAGGGAAGAACCTGAGCTTATTATTCATCATCTACCCTGAGGATATCCATTCTACATCATATACAGTGTAGTCACCTCTATTAACTGCGTCATTTCTGCAGTAGCAGCAGTTGTTGGGTTAGATCCTCCTATTTTGTGCTTGTTTCTGAGAAGGAGGTGTCTATTTCACTCTGAGAGGTCTATTGAAGAAGGCCTTGGGCCAATTTCTATATTATTCATCTATTCCAGATCTTATCTATTATTTTATAATACAGATTTTTAGGGTACAACGTTATTTTCTGCAGTGCTGCATTTTATATTTCTATTTTGCCGAAAACCCTTGCCGGGATGCTCTGATGTGCTTGTAAAAGGGGTCAAACCTCTCATTTCTGATTCAATGATTAATGAAAGCTCCAGAACTATATTAAATCTTATTTTTCTATATATTCCCTAATAAAAATTACACTATTTCAGTCTTCAGCAATTCTATTTTGTGAAGTTGTGGGATTGGGGTGTTTTTTAGCATATTTGAGTCGGGGAGATCTATTTATTGTAGCTAGAACTATTTTTTCCTGATACCATTTCATATTTGAGCTAAATAAAACATATATAAGAGGATCCAAGTCTTTTTGTGGTTTTTATTGCATGTTTTTCCTTATACAGCGTCCTCATTGAAGATTTTGCAGAAATTCCTAGAAAGGAATATTACAGTGGTATCAAAGCTCTACTCTTGGCTCAGCTTGTGGGGGAAATTTATCTTCAACATGGAGGAGGAAGACATTTCTAATCTCCTACTTCAAACCCTGCATAACATTTCAAGGGACCTCAAGGATATGAGACATGAAGGGAATTATAGAGGGTTTCGCCATGAGGCAAGCACCAGCACTGCGAATGGCATGGGGCATTCAGCTGCATCACAACGCTCTACCATGCCTTCATTTCTAACTGGAGGAGATAAAGAGGGAACCATGGGAGAATATTTTGAAGAATATTAACTCCAATCTCAAGGGTTCAAAGAGCACTTGAGCTTTCAGAAGTTTTGACACCCCAAGGATGGGAGCAGGATTAATCCTCATCAAAAGGAGGAGAAATTGATGCAGGGATCAGCCCTACAGCACAGTATGGTAGGGTTCTTCTTGCCCACATTTGATAGGACACCTAAGTGTACAACCAAGTCTTGGGTGGAGAAGCTTGACACATACTTCCAGCTCAACAAGGTTTCTGAGATAGAAGTCATCAAGATAGTTGTGTTGCACCTAGAAGGGGAAGCTCAAGAATGGTGGTTTCATGGACTGACCACACCTGGGCATCATAATATCACTTAATACTCAGCTTTCACTAAGAAGCTAGTGGAGAGGTTTGATCCAAGAGATCCGGAAGCCCATTTTTTCAACTTAACCAAGCTCAACATGAGGGAGATCTTGAGGATTATATTGCTGAGTATTTGTAGCTTTCAGTGATGGTATCCAACCTCACTATGAGAAGGAAGGTATGCATGTTTGTTCATGGGGTGGCTAAACCATTGCAAGGGTTGGTCAAATCCACTAAACCAACCACACTCCTTGAAGTTGTGGAGAAAGCTAGAGACCTACAACACATCTTGCCTAGGGCAAGAACATTATTGCAGCAGGAGGCCTACTCAGGAACAAGGAAGCCAATCCATGTTTGGGATTTAGAGGGAGAATGTGTTGCAGGAAGAACACATCATGTCAAGACCTTCTCCAAGAAGGATTCCAGTGTTTTACCATCCATAGAAGACTTTTCTCCAAGAGGGGGAGCTATTGCAGCGTTAAGAGGGGTCCCAAATTATCTAACCTTGAGGGTGAGAGGTTCTATTGTGGGGCAAAGAGTGTCTGTGTTGATAGACAGTGGGGCTACTCATAATTTTATTGATGCACATATGGTACAAAGGAGAGGAATCCACATGGAGGAGTCTGAGGGATTCTTAGTTTTGATCCCAGGAGCTATGACCCTGCAGTGTGCCAAGTATGTTCCAACTCTAACCATCACCATGGGGACCTACACCTTGATAGACAAATTCTTTGTGGTAGACATTCCAGACACCAATTTCATATTGGGATTCCAGTGGTTAATCACTCTTGGGAGAGTTACCACTAATTGTAGAACTTTGGAGATGGAATGGACACGAGGGAAGGATGGCCAACATCAAAAGATCAAGGGTATAAAAACATACCCCCCTCAGGTTGTTTCAGCACACAGGATGGAGGAAAATCTGTGCAGAGGGGATGTTGAATGGGCATTTGAGCTTCATATATCAAAGGTGAAGGGCAAGGATTCCCCTGCATCCAGATGTTCAATCTCTCTTGGACCGGTATTCTATAGTATTTGGAGATATCCCACCAGGGAGACCTCCTGACCGAGGGTTTGAACACACATTTGAGTTGGAACAAGGGATCCAAGCAGTAATCACCACTCCTTATAGGCACCCCAAGGCTTATAGGGATGAGATTGAGAGGGCTATCCAAGAGTTGCTAGCTCTAGGACACATCTGGCCTAGTACTAGTCCTTTTGCTTCTTCAGTGGTCTTGGTAAAGAAGAAAGATGGCACATTGAGGATGTGCATTGATTATAAGGCCTTGAATAAGAAGACCATGAAGAACAGGTACCCTATACCCAGGATCGATGAGCTCATGGATGAGTTTAGGGGATCTAAATACTTCTCCAAGATTGATTTGAGATTTGGGTATCATCAAATCAAGGTAAGGGAGTAAGATATCCCTAAGACAATGTTCAGATGTCACTGTGGGAATTTTTAGTTTCTAATAATGCCCTTTGGATTGACCAATGCCCTAGCAACTTTCCAATCTTGTATGTGTTGTACATGTTAGCCCCTTCGTTCAAATTTCTGGCCATTAACCCTTCATGAACCTTTCAAAAGTTCCTACAGTGGCCTAAGAGACCCTGTTTCGGCTTATCGTTGCCCTCCTCCGCACCCAGATTTCATAATCGAAGGCCGAAAGGTGCGCTTTGAAAAAATTGAATCCGATCCCTTTTGGGCTTAACCTCCTACAGCCAGACTTTCACGTGACCCAGGTGCATAACCCTGTGCCAAATCAAAAGGAGCTCATCGTTTAAATGCCATCGGGTGCATTCTTCGTCGTCCGATCCGATCATAAATCGACGGTTCATAATATTCCCACCATGGTGGACCCCATGCCCGTGCACATTTCCAAAACCAACCTGATTTTTCCGCACCACTTTTGAAGGGCTGGCGGTTTTCCGCAAAACCCAGCGATTCCGTACGCTGATTGCCACGTGTCCCAGCCACTGTTCCAATACCGCCTCAATTTCACGCATTAAATCTCGGCCAAAGACATGCAGCGAAATTCATTTAAGCCATCCGATCATAGGCGTTCGATCCAATGGATCGCATTCTCCAAAGTTGAAAAGCTTTTAACTCCTGTCCACATCGTCCATGGCCCACCATCTCATCACTGCCCGACACAATATTAACCGTTGATTTCATTTTTTATCGTGTGGCCCAAGATCATTTACCTGTCCCGCTATTGACCGAGTCTACCTCCACGTCGTCCCTTCCACTTAGCTTCTCATACGCCCACGTGTCATCCGCATCCGCCTCCACCATTCGTATTCTCTATTTACGTGTCATGTTACATGGTTTATGTTGCGTACCTCTGCCTCATTCGTTCATTACCATTTCACTGTATATTCCATTGCCACCCTTCATTTCTCTGCCATTTATCTGTGTTTTCCGCCACCCTACATTTTCTTGCCATTCTTCCCAGTCCACGTCATCAGTCTGTGGTCACACCTGCGTCCACCACCCTTGTGTCTGTTTTTTTTTAACGTATTCGTGGGTTTTTCAGGGTGCAGCAACGAGAAGTCGCCCTAAATCTCTGCCTCCATCACAGAAGTCGAAGATGCATCCAAAAATTGGCTTGCAGGGGAATAATTTATGAAGGAAAGCCTTGGATAGCCACTGTGACATGACTATCATTAAAGTAGCAAGGTTCAAAATCTACGAAACCCTTCAGCGTAGTTCAAAAGGCAGATCTTTACATAATTGGACATTAAATGTTGCGGCAAAATGTATCACTGGAAAATCAAAGAAAATGAAGCTTGGCGTTGAAGATATTAGACTCAAATTCAAAATCAGAAGACAGAGAGTACACGTACATAAAAATCTGATCCTCCAGGTTTTACTTCAACATAATTTTCTCTCAGGAAGGTACAGAATGTTATATATTTTATTCCTCACACCTTACCTCTAAAGAGATCTTCTACCCAGTGCATTTACTTCATGGAGCTGGCAGCAGAGTACCTACAGCAGTGCAACGCCATCAAACATCATAGGCGGGTATTTCTTATCAATTTGTTTTAATGAACCAATTTAATGTATATCACCTACCTCATTCTCCAGAGCTTTCTACCTCTTCTATAAAAACCTGGAAGTAAGACATTGTAAGGGTTCCAGATTTCTATCAAAAAATTGTGGAGTGAAAGGCATTTTGTATACATTTTGTAAAGTTTTTGTATGAAGGCTCAGAGCCCGTAGGGTCTCAGTGAGGAAGAGTTCTATCTGTAATGAGGATTCTGGACTTTGATATTTCACAGTATGTAATTTTCTCTTATGTTTTAATACAATATCTCTTTCCATTTCATTTATCATCTTGTATCATGTTTTGGAATGCGAATGGCTCATTGGTTTGGTAAGGATTCATCCTAGTTGATGCCCATACTTAAATTAGTCAAGCGCTTTAAATAGGCTCATGCATGATATAATGTTTCATGCTCATTTCATCCATATTTCTGCTATATTAGTTGCTTTGGGAGGGTGCTTTTAAAACACCATTTTCATGTATGGATTCTTAGATTGATAAGCCCATATATGGTTCTGTTGTGTATCTGGGTATCAGACCAAAGTTAACTAATATCCTCTTATATTTCTTTCACTACATACATCTTCTGATCCTTGATTTCTGTGTCATATTATTTGAATCGGCCCTCTTTACAGTATATTGTCTCTTAACTTTCTGATGCTTTTGTGTTGGAGCTTTGCATCTTGTCTCTGCAACATTACTTTCCCTGAGGCAATTTCTGTAAGTTTTGGTCCCATTTAAATCAATTTCCTTGTTTTACAAGAGATAGCAGGAGAGACTTTTTTTGGATTGACACCCAAGCTATATTATATGCTCCTTGCTATGATAAGATGTCCTAGGCACTGGTTTATGGAAACTCTAGAATATCTCTAGGGAAGACAATAATTGTCGACAACATCTTTCTGGCGCCGTTGCGGGGGATCAAAGTTAAGAAAATCATTATCCCCGGGCCTCGACAAATCATATTCACTCTCTAATCAGGTGAGCACAGAGAGTTGAAGAGTTGCATATCTCTCACCTTGGCGACTCCACACAGTTATTCATTTGATAAATCTATTGGTAGTCCTGGCTCCTCGAAAGCCGCATTTAAGGTCAGATACGTCAAAATCGAAGATACCCTTTGTGTCTGACCCAGATAAGATTATACATAGAAGAGGTTGGAAATAAAAGAAATCAGCCCGTGTTGAAATCCCTGAGTTTTCCACAGAAGATTATCTATCCTCTTCCTCTCAAGAAATTCCAGTAGGAAATCCCGATTCCACTGAGGAAAATCTTGAATATTATTCAGATAGCCCACCCAAGGGAAGTGCTAGAACCAAAGAGAACTTCTGTCCTACCCCTGAGACCGAAGAGGTCAAAGAAGTCACAGAGGTAGCCCCTGTTAATCATGAATTATTTCCATCTACACCTCAGCCTGTTGTAAAGTATATTCCCATTGTTATTCATACTCCACTTCCCCCTCCTCCTCTTCCTCCATTTGTACAACAGATTGCTGCACAACCCCCACCGCCTCCAATGGCTAATGTCCCTGCCTTTTTGTTAAAAAAATATGCTCCCCTAGCACTGCCTCAAGTGTTAAATGATATGCCACAGGATTATTTGAATATATTTCCCAGATTCACTGGAGAGAATGAAATTTATGCTCAGAAACATCTTGAGACTTTCTGCTCTTTTGCAAAGAACTTTAATGTTGAACATTTGGATGTAGTCTTAAGACTGTTTGTGCAATCTCTGGACGGTGAAGCCAGAAAATGGTTCAAGACATTGGGAAATCGTTCCGTAACCTCTTGGGATGATATGGAGAATAATTTTCTCAGATAATGGGGAGAAAATAAATATCATGGACAGTGTCTCACTGAGTTCAACACACTTAAAAAGAAGCATAATGAAGGGGTGTCATAATTTATCAAGAGATTCAATAAGTTATATCTAAATCTCCCTACAGATATGAAGCCTCATCAGAATGTTGCCAAAGTGGTTTTCATAGCAGCCTTTGACTCAGATTTAAGTTTCTCTCTTAGGGAAAGAAAACCTGCCACCCTAGATGATGCTCAGTCAGATGCTCTTGAGTTGGAAGCAAATTTTGCCTCCACTGGAAAATTAAAAGGGAAGGCTGAACAGGATGCCAGAAGGAGAGGTAAAGAGGAAGTATCTACTTCCAATCAGGACAAGGATTCAGATAGAATTGAAGAAATGAGTAAAATGATTAAGAATATTTCAATCAAGCTGGTCAAGCTTGAATTGGAGACCAAGAGCTCAGCTCCCAAGAATTTTCAGAATGCTCCAAACAGAGGTTACAACCCTCAGTATAGAAAACCACCTCTACAAATATTGCCAAGAGAAGCAAAGGAGTAACAGGATCAAGTACCACATCCATTGTACCTGGAAGGCCCAGTAGATGACTCCACTGAAGATGGTGCTTATGAGCTAGAAGATTCAAATCTTGCTTTTTCAAATAATGAGAAAATAGAATGCCCTTTGCAAGAAGAAGAAGAAGCAAAATTTGATCACTATTGAAAACAGTTTAACGATTTCATGCAAGCACATTTTAACAGAATATATGACCTCAGATCTTCCAGAAAGAGGACTCAGACCCAAGACGAAGAAGAACAACCACTCCAAAAAGAATAATTCGCTCAAAAGGAATCGACGATGAAGAAATTTACAGACAAAGGTAAGAGTCCTCTAAATAAACCCTTGCAGTCTAACGATCACATTCCTTCTTCTTCAAAAGTAGTCACCACTCCTAATGTTGAGTCTGTATCAAAAGAAGTTAAACCCTTAGCTGAAAATAAAGAGTCAAAATAAGTCGTAATAGAAAATCCCTCTCCTGTTTTCAATTTGCAAAAAGAACTTGAGAAAGTCAAAATCCCAGTCCCTTTGACTGAACTATTAAAGCAACCTGCATATCAATCTCAAGTTACTTCTTTTATGTTCCCTCCTGAAATGCCAATTGTTCCAGATAGCCTGAATCTTCAAGAAGAAAGACCCATGGTATTTTTTGGCCCACATGTCGAAGAGATAGACCCTTCTACTCCTCCTTTCTATGTGTCTCTAGTGATTCATGACCAGCTGTTACACAATTGTATGTTAGATTCTGGAGCTTCCCATAATTTTATGCCTTTGTTAGTCATGGAACAACTAGGACTACAAATCACACGTCCATATAAATATCTATATTCATTTGATTCCAAAAGAGTTAAATGCTTGGGGATGATTAAAGATTTAGTGGTCAATCTGGCCCAAATTCTAGCAAAGAGTGTGGTAATGGACATTGTGGTGGCTGATATCCCAGCTCGCTTTGGCATGTTGTTGTCAAGGTCCTGGGGAAAAAAAATCAGTGGGTCACTCAAAATGGATTTAACATATGCCACTATCCCTGTTTTTGGTGGCCAGGAGAGGAGGTTATATAGAGAAACCAGATTTGTCAAGATGGTGACTAAGGCTGACAGCTCAGAAAATGCACCAGTATACAGCAAGGAAGGAGACTTCTCATGTTTAATGTTAGAAGAAGACCAAAATTATGCTCATGAACCTTCCTTCTGTCAAATTAATACTGAAGAGCCTTTAGAAGATCATGAAGCAGGAGTATGGACTCTACATTTTGATGGAGAAAATTCAAGAGAAGGCAATGGAGCTGGAGTATTATTAATTTCTCCCACAGGAAAATGGGTGCCACTGTCTTTTAAATTGGAATACGAGGCTAATAATAATGTGGCTAAACAAGAAGCACTGTTGTTGGGACTGTAGACATCCAAGAGCATGGGTATAGAGAGTTTAAGATTTCTGAGAGATTCTGAGCTGGTGGTCAGACAAGTCAGAAATCAATGCCAAACCAAATACCCACAGCTGAGAGCTTACAAAAATGAAGTATGGGACATGATGGAGAATTTCTTCTCAGCATTTAACATCCAGTTCATGCCCCGGGAGAAAAATAGAATGGAGGATTCACTTGCTGTAGCTGCCAGTACATTTCGTCCTCCTCAGAACCCTCTCTTGAGGTATGAAATTGATGTACGCTATCGACCATCAATCCCAGATAATATCAAGCACTAACAGGTATTTGAAGATGATGAACAGATGAAAAAATTCCTAGAGAGAGTGGGAGAATTCTCCAACATGGATATTGATGATTGTTAAGAAGATGAGGCTGAGAATGTTTCAGAAAATAAGTGGGAAAAAAAAATGGTAGGAAGTAAAGTGCTGCAGCTAAAAGGAAATGTGATACCTAGAGGGTTGGTGCCTCTAGAAATATTATTTGACAAAAATGATGTTCCATTGCAACCTAGCAAAATAATAGAAGAAAATCAGATAGAAGACTTGAATCTGGGTACCAATGTTGAACCTAAAATTGTAAAGCTATCTAAGAAGGTCCCAGAGGAATATAAAGAAAAATACCTGAAATTATTTCAATCATACAAAGATGTATTTGCATGGTCCTATCAGGACCTTAAAACTTTTGATATTAGTATAATGCAGCATAAAATTCCTTTGATGGAAGATGCAAAACCTTATAAGCGAAAGCTCAGACAGATAAATCCTCTGCTGCTTCCCTCCATTGAAAAAGAAATCAAGAAGCTGCTAAAAGCCAAAATAATTGTGCATTAAGGTACTCTAAATGGGTTGCTAATTTGGTCCCTGTCTGAAAGAAGAATGGAGAAATAAGGCTATGTGTGGATTTCAGGAATTTAAATAGAGCATCTTTAAAAGATAATTATCCACTGCCTAAGATGGACCACATCCTGCAGAAAGTGGTGGGAGCCACTAGAATTTCAATGATGGATGGTTTTTCTGGCTATAATCAGGTAGCTGTACTTCCAGAAGGCCAGAAGAAAAATGCATTCAACACACCATGGGGAACATTCATGTATGCCAGGATGCCTTTTGGATTAATTAATGCAGGGGCTACCTTTCAGAGGGTGATGGACATTGCTTTCATTGGGGAGCAGGATAAATTTCTAGTGGTGTACCTTGATGATATTACAGTATTTTCAAAAGATGATGATGAGCACATTGACCATTTACAAATAACTTTTGAAAAATGCAGGAGGTATGGCCTCTCTCTTAATCCACAAAAGTCTTTATTTTCATTAGAGGAAGGCAAACGTTTGGGGCATATTGTAACTAAGGATGGGGTAAGGACAGATCCCAAAAGAGTAGAAGTTATAAATGGTATCCCTCTCCCCAGAAATAAAAAATAAGTACAGGTATTTTTAGGCCGGATAAATTTCTTGAGAAGGTTTATTCCTAACTATGCTGAGATAGTTAGGCACATAATAGATATGCTGAAAAAGAACAATGAGGTGAAATGGTCACAAGAATCACTAGAGGCCTTTGCTAGAATTAAAGCTGCATTTGCTGAAGCTCCTGTGCTAGATGGACCAGATTATTTAAATCCATTCATGATTTTTTCTTTTGCTTCACCTCATACAGTCGCTGGAGTTTTGTTACAGAAAAATGAAGATGGATATGAGCAGCCTATTTCCTTTTTCAGCCACGTGCTTCATGATGCTGAATTGAAATATAACATATTGGAGAAGCAGGCATACGCCCTAGTAAAGTCCCTTAAAGCCTTCAGGATGTATGTGTTGCAGTCTCATATTACTGCATATGTCCCCACAGCAGCTGTCAAAGAAATTCTCATTCAAGGAGACAGTGAAGGAAAAAGAGGAAGATGGATTGCAAAAATACAGGAGTATGATCTGGACATCAGGCCCACTAAGCTAATTAAAGGACAAGGGCTAGCCAAGATTCTGTCTGAATCAAATTATCAGGCTTTAGGTATAAATTTTTCCATGATAGCAAATGAAGAGTCTAAAAAAGAAAAAGAACAGCAAGGACTGGAGGTAATCACTCAAAAAGCACACATAAAATATCTCACCAGCCCATCGTACAAAGGAATTGTTGAATATCTTTTGACACTCAGTTGTCCACCCAGCTATGATAAAGAAAAATACAGGGCTTTGAGATTAAAATCACAAAAGTACATAGTTTCTAATGGCCAATTATATTGGAGAGATCCTTCAGTCATTCTACTCCTGTGCCTCACAGAGGATGAAGTAGAAAGTATAATGGTGGAATTTCATGAGGGAATTTGTGGAGGCCATTACAGCTGGAGAGCCACAGCTCATAAAATATTGAAATCTGGTTTCTACTGGCCAAAATTATTTGGAGATTTTTTTACTTGGGTCAGAGCATGTGATAAATGTCAGAAATTTGCTGAGAAACAGAAGCTGGCAGCTCTGCCCCTGATTCCAGTTCATGTAAACGAGCCATTTCAACAATGGGGAATAGATTTTATTGGAGAAATACATCCCCCATCAAGTGGACAACATAAATGGATATTAACAGCCACAAATTATTTTAAAAAATGGGTGGAAGCCATACCTGCAAGGAATGCTACTGACACTGTCATCATAAAATTCATGGAAGAGAACATCATATCCAGGTTTGGCTGTCCTGCTAGAATAGTGACTGATAATGCACAGGCCTTCAAATCTGAAAAATTTGTAAATTTCTTCCAGCAATATAATATTACATTGAATCACTCCACAACTTACTACCCACAGGGGAATGTCCTGGCAGAATCTTCCAACAAAACCCTAGTGAGGGCCTTGAAGAAGACAATAAATAAGAATCAGAAGAATTGGGATTCCCAATTGAAGTTTGCTCTATGGGCTAATAGAATTACTAGTAAGCGAGCAACTGGGAAATCCCCTTATGAGCTGGTATATAGATGAGCAACATTGTTTCCTGTGCAGCTGGATCTGCCAGTGGCACGTTTCATGCAGGAAAGTTAGGAAGAACCAGATGATATGGTCAGGAGAATTAATAAATTGGTGGAGTTAGAGGAAACACGGGGCCAATTAAATTAGAGATTAGCTGAATATCAGGAAAGAATGAAAAACATATTTGATCAGCATGCTAAATATAGAAAATTGCAAATTGGTGACCTGGTACTCAGATGGGATGTTCGGAGGGCTGAAAAAGGAAAGCATGGCAAATTCGATCCATTGTGGTTTGGCCCATTTAAAATTATGGCACAAGGAGGCAATAACACGTTTATATTGGAGAATTTACAGGGCGACTTACTTGATGCCCCTCTAAACGGACAATTTCTGAAACCCTATTTCCAATTCTGATTCAGGTCATGGTGGCCTGATTGTATCATATTGTATATTAATTTTTTTTCTATTGCTCTCTGGATGATGTGGGTGTTATAATGAATCATGAAGAGAAAGGGTTTCGAAGGGCAGATTCTACACAAAAGATGAACATGCGGTTTGTAGGTTCTCGACACATCCAAGTATGAACGTGCCATCCCCAGATGGAGTCGATGTTGTACATGTTAGCCCCTTCATTCAAATTTTTGGCCATTAACCCCTCCTGAACCTTTCAAAAGTTCCTACAGTGGCCTAAGAGACCCTGTTTCGGCTTATCGTTGCCCTCCTCCGCACCCGGATTTCATAATCGAAGGCCAAAAGGTGCACTTTGAAAAATTTGAATCCAAGCCCTTTTGGGCTTAACCTCCTACAGCCAGACTTTCACATGACTCGGGTGCATAAAACTGTGCCAGATCAAAAGGAGCTCATCATTTAAATGCCATCGGGTGCATTCTCCGTCATCCGATCCGATCATAAATCGACGGTTCATAATATTCCCACCATGGTGGACCCCGCACCTGCGCACATTGCCAAAACCAGCTTGATTTTTCCACACCACTTTTGAAGGGCTGGCGATTTTCCGCAAAACCCAGTGATTCCATACGCTGATTGCCACGCGTCCTAGCCACTGTTCCAATACCACCTTAGTTTTGCGCATTAACTCTTGGCCAAAGACGTGCAGCGGAATTCATTTAAATCGTCTGATCATAGGCGTTCAATCCAACGGCTCGCATTCTCCAAAGTTGCGTAGCTTTTAACTCCTGTCCACATCGCCTGTGGCCCACCATCTCATCACCACCCGACACAATATTAACTGTTGATTTCATTTTTTATCGTGTGGCCCAGGATCATTTACCTGTTCCGCTGTTGACCGAGTCCGCCTCCACGTCGTCCCTTCCACTTAGCTTCTCATACACCCACGTGACATCCGCGTCTGCCTCCACCATTCGTATTCTCTATTTACGTGTCATGTTACATGGTTTATGTTGCATACATCCACCTCGTTCGTTCATTACCATTTCACTGTATATTCCATTTCCACCCTTCGTTTCTCCACCATTTATCTGTGTTTTCCGCCACCCTGCATCTTCTCGCCATTCTTCCCAGTCCACGTCATCAGTCTGTGGTCACACCTTCGTCCACCACCTTTGTGTCCAGTTTTTTTTAACGTATTCGTGGGTTTTGTAGGGTGCAGCAATGAGAAGTCACCCTAAATCTCTGCCTCCATCACAGAAGTCGAAGATGCATCCAAAAATCGGCTTGCAGGGGAAGAATTTATGAAGGAAAGCCTTGGATAGCCGCTGTGACATGACTATCATTAAAGCAGCAAGGTTCAAAATCTACGAAACCCTTCAGCGTAGTTCAAAAGGCAAATCTTTACATAAGTGGACAGGAAATGTTGCGGCAAAATGTATCACTGGAAAATCAAAGAAAATGAAGCTGGGCGTTGAAGATATTAGACTCAAATTCAAAATCAGAAGACAAAGAGTACAAGTACATGAAAATCTGATCCTCCAGGTTTTACTTCAACAGACTTTTCTCTCAGGAAGGTATAGAATGTTATATATTTTATTCCTCACACCTTACCTCTAAAGAGATCTTCTACCCAGTGCATTTACTTCATGGAGCTGGCAGCAGAGTACCTACAGCAGTCCAATGATGTCAAACATCATAGGCGGGTATTTCTTATCAATTTTTTTTAATGAACCAATTTAATGTATATCACCTACCTCATTCTCCAGAGCTTTCTACCTCTTCTATAAAAACCTAGAAGAAAAGCATTGTAAGGGTTCCAGATTTCTATCAGAAAATTGTGCAGTGAAAGGCATTTTGTATACATTTTGTAAAGTTTTTGTATGAAGGCTCAAAGCCTGTAGGGTCTCAGTGAGGAGGAGTTTTATCTGTAATGAGGATTCTGGACTTTGATATTTCACAGTATGTAATTTTCTCTTATGTGTTAATACAATATCTCTTTCCATTTCATTTATCTTCTTGTATCATGTTTTGGAATGCGAGTGGCTCACTGGTTTGGTAAGGATTCATCCTAGTTGATGCCCATACTTAAATCAGTCAAGCGCTTTAAATAGGCTCATGCATGATATATTTTTTCATGCTCATTTCATCCATCTTTCTGCTATATTAGTTGCTTTGGGAGGGTGCTTTTAAAACGCCATTGTCATGTATGGATTCTTAGATTGATAAGCCCATATATGGCTTTGTTGTGTATCTTGGTATCAGACCAAAGTTAACTAATATCCTCTTATATTTCTTTCACTACATACATCTTCTGATCCTTGATTTCTGTGTCATATTATTTGAATCGGCCCTCTTTACAGTAGATTGTCTCTTAACTTTCTGATGATTTTGTGTTGGAGCTTTGCATCTTGTCTCTGCAACATTACTTTCCCTGAGGCAGTTTCTGTAAGTTCTGGTCCCATTTAAATCAATTTTCTTGTTTGAAAATAGATAGCAGGAGAGCTTTTTTTTGGATTGACACCCAAGCTATATTATATGCTCCTTGCTATGATAATATGTCCTAGGCACTGGTCTATGGAAACTCTAGACTATCTCTAGGGAAGACAATAATTGTCGACAACAGTATGAACCGCATATTCCGGGGTCATTTGAGAAAGTTTGTATTGGTCTTATTTTATGATATTCTTATCTACAACTGCACTTGCGAGGAGAACCTGCAGCATATTGAGATAGTTTTACATATCCTCAAGGAGCAGCAATTCCATGCCAAGCTCTCCAAATGTGAATTTGGCCTCACAGAGATGTTGTATTTGGGGCACATCATAAGATTCAATGGAGTGAGGGCACATGAGGAGAAGATCCAGGCTATCAGAGATTGTCCTGAGCCCAAGAATGTCACAGAACTCGAGGGGTTTAAGGGAATATGCACTTATTATCGAAAGCTTGTGAAAGGGTTTTCATAACTAGCACCACCACTCATAGACTTGACAAAGAAGGGAGCTTTCCATTGGACACCTACAACGTAGAGGGATTTTGATAAGCTCAAATAGGTAATGAGTAGTTGTCCTATTTTGGTTTTACCTAAATTTTCTCAACCTTTTGTTCTAGAATCTGATGCATCAGGTGAAGGTATTGGGGCAGTCTTGATGCAAGGTGGGCATCCTATAGCTTTTGAGAGCAGGAAGCTGCTCCCTCATGAGAGGTCATACCCCATCTATGATAAAGAGATGTTAGCTATCATGCATGCATTAGCCAAATTCCGGCAATACTTGGTGGGGAATAAGTTCAAGGTGAATACTGACCATAATAGTCTTAGATTCTTCCTTGAACAGAAACAACTCCAGGAGAGACAACAAAAGTGGGTGAGAACAACACAAGATTATGATTTTGACATAGAGTATGTCAAGGGGAAGAGCAATGTAGTAGTTGATGCACTATCCAAGAGACCTACAGTGTTGTCTTTGAGGAGCATGGATGCAGATTGGAAAGCTCAACTTTTAGTTGAGTATTCCAAAGATGAATTTGCATGTGAGATACTTGATGGGGTGGTATCAGATGAGAGGTTTAAAGTAATGGATGAGATCATCTATTACCAGGACCAGATCTTCTTGGCTAAGAATTCCAAGCTCAAGGAGAAGATCTTATTGGCATCACATGATTCCCCACTTGTCGGGCATTAAGGTTTCACAAAGACTTACAGGGCCATA
Source organism: Pinus albicaulis (assembly GCA_034641835.2). Classification (NCBI taxonomy): domain Eukaryota; kingdom Viridiplantae; phylum Streptophyta; class Pinopsida; order Pinales; family Pinaceae; genus Pinus; species Pinus albicaulis. The sequence continues at coordinate 43,952 of JAXQQM020077726.1, forward strand.
AGAGAGAGATTCTCATGGAAGAGTCTCAAGGAGGATGTTCTCTGACATGTCATAGAGTGCAACATTTGTCAGAAGAATAAGGGAGAACACACCCATGCTACTGGGTTATTGCAGCCACTACCTATTCCAAATGGGAAGTGGGAAAGTATCTCGATGGACTTCATCACTGGCTTACTGAAAGTACAGGGTAAGGATTGTAGATTTGTAGTTGTTGATAGAATAACAAGGTACTCTCATTTTATTTCCATTTCTGCACATTACACTACTTCACAAGTAGTTGAGCTCTTCTTCAGAGATGTATTTAGACTCCATGCAAGGACCATAGTGAGTGATCGGGATAGCCGCTTCATGGGTCGCTTTTGGTAGGAAATTTTCCGGTTAGTGGGAACTGATTTGACTCCAATCACTAGCTATCACCGCCAGACCGATTGACAGACTGAGATAGTGAACAAGTGGCTAGAAGGCTACTTGGGGAAATATGTAGTAGGGCAGCAGAGAGCTTGGCTACATTGGCTCCACTTGGGAGAGTATTGTTACAAAAATACTCACCATATTTCTATTGGCATGAACCCATTCTGGGCCTTATATGGCTATGACGCACTCTCATTTGCTGATGTTATGTTTGGGGAAAGTAAGGCTCTAAGGGAAAAGGAATGAATTCAGGAGAATTAGGACATACTCAAGGCACTCAAGGACAACATTTCTACTACCCAGAACTAGAAGAAGATGTATGTAGACTGTGGTAAGATACAAAGACAATTTGAGGTGGGAGATCTTGTCTATCGGTGTATTTAGTGTTACAAATAGTCCACACTCAAGGAGAAGGGAGCTGAGAAGCTCAAACCACGTTTCTATGGGCCATATAGGGTGATAAAATGTATCGGTAAGGTAGCATATGAGTTGGAGCTTCCTAACGGGAGCAAGATCCACAATATCTTCCATGTATCTTGCGTCAAGAAGGCCATTGGGAGGAATGTAGTTGCCAACATGGATCTCGCCCCTATTGATGATGAGGGTCACCTGATTTTACAGCCAAAAGCAATCTTAGACTCAAGGGAGAGGCAGCTAAGAAACAGAGTCATCAAGGAATATCTGATTCGATGGAGGAATCTACCAGATGAGGATGCCACTTGGGAGGGAGAGAAAATCTTGCAACATCCTTCTTTATTGTTGCTTGTGGGAAAGAAAATTTTAAGCGGGGAGGACTGTAATATTCCCAATTAGCCACTGCTACTTGGAATATTATAACTACTCCATTTTTGAAATAAAAGAGTAGAAATGATAATAAACATATCCTAGTGTGAAAAGGAATTGGATTAGGAGGAAAAATAAAGCCACTTTGGTGTGAAAGAGGGAAAAAGAAATGAGATAGATCCAGTTGACCAAGTGAACAGCGCTGCTACAAGAGGAGGGAAACCAACTAGAGCAGCGCAGTTTTGAAAGGGGAATCTTCTCAAGGAAGTCACTTCATCAATGAGTGGGGTCTAGGGTGAGGAAGCTCACCAAGGATAAGAAGGAGGAGAAATCAGTAAGGAAGGCATTCAGTAATCATATTTGTTTATTCCTTTGATTGATTTCAAGCTCCAGCTATTTAGCTGTAGCTGTAGCACTGTTTAGTGCAAAATAATTCTCATGCAGGAATTCCATATTCACCTTTGGTCTAGCTGATTGTGAGATCTAAAGGGAAGACCCTGAGCTTATTTTTCATCATCTATCTTAAGGATATCCATTCTGAATCATATATAGTGAAATCACCTCTAGTAAATGCGTCATTTCTGCAGTAGCAGCAGTTGCTGGGTTAGATCCTCCTATTTTGTGCTTGTTTCTGAGAAGGAGGTGTCTATTTCACTCCGGGAGGTCTATTGAAGAAGGCCTTTGGAAAATTTATGTATTATTCATCTATTTCAGATCATATCTAGTATTTTATAATACATATTTGTAGGGTACAATGTTATTTTCTACAGTGCTACATTTTATATTGCTATTTTTCCGGAAACCCTTGCCGGGATGTTTTGATGTGCTTGTAAAAGGGGTCAAACCTCTCATTTCTAATTAAATGATTAATGAAAGCTCTATATCTATATTAAATCATATTTCTCTATATATTCTCTAGTAAAAATTACACTGTTGCAGTCTTCAACAATTCTATTTTTTGAAGTTGTGGGATTGGGGTGTTTTTGAGCATATATGAGCTGGGGAGATCTATTTAGTGTAGCTAGAATGATTTGTTTTTTATTCCATTTCATATTTAAGCTACATAAATCATATATAAGAGGATCCAAGTCATGTTGTGCATTTTTATTTCATGGTTTACCTTATATAGTGTCCTCATCGAAGATTTTGCAGAAATTCCTGAAAAGGAATATTACACTAAGGCAGTGAAATTGTTGAAAGAAGCTCTAGGTAATTCAATGTACCATTTAGCAGACGCACCTATGAGCGTTCGTTGGAAAATATGTAATCAAATAGAATCATCATTTAGGGAATTCGATGAACACAATAAATGATAAGTCATAACATGAGTTGATGGATCTTCTCCAGGGTTTCCATTGAATTTAGGAATATCAGAGGGTAATTTATGTGGTATCACGGCCACCAAGGAGCATAATTGATAGGATCATTGGTTAATGGGTTTAAATCTGGTAATTCCAAGGTTACAACAAAAGGCAATTGTCGATTAAGGTTAGGTTGAGCATAGCCAGGATAAGATGGAATTTCTTGGGAAACAGGTCTTTAAGCACCAGCATATGGAATTTTCTGTTGGTAACCCAGATAGGGGTTGTTTTTCATAGAAAATGCTTGAAAATTCTGTTGGCCAAAACCTGGATATGATACTTGTTGAAATGATGTTTGAGGCATTTGCGCCTGTGGCTGCCAAGGCATCTGTCCACCAATGTTATAGCCCAAATTAGTATCAGTTGGATTCATTTGTGTTAGCCCCCTATAAATTTCTTGACAATCAAGCAGGGGGCTAAATTGTTTTTTGGAGCCTTCAAGGAATTCATTTTTCCTTGAAAACACATCATCCTTGGAAGCCTCTTCATACCCTCTGCCCTTTGGAAAAATTCCACTGCTCTTTCTAAGTAAAAAATCCTCACTGATTATAAAAATTGTGTTCAAAGAGGTCTTCATTTGCCCTTGTACCCCTGTAATGTCCCATTATAACCCTTTTCCCTTTGTCAAAGTTCCCCCTTTTACCCCCAAGTCCCTCCTAAACCTACTAAATTATCCCCATTCCCCTCTTAAACCATTCAAATAACCTTTGTTGGTTTGGTAGCATTTTCTTCTCTCTACCTTTACCCCTTTTCTGGCCTCAAATTGCATTAAAACGAGCCAAAAAACCCACTTTCTACCTTATTACAGGCTAGCACCTTTCAGGCAGCCCCCTCGACCTTTTCCCCATGTGACCTGAGCGCTAGAACCAGTCACTAGCCCGAAAAGCGCTTAGCGCAGCTGTATATTGGGCGCAATACCCGCCGTCGATCTATACAGATCCGACGGTCTTCGTAGATCAGCATCACGCCCGTGGCCCACCCCATTCACCCCTCCGATCGCATATCCACCGTCAATCTGATCTGCAGATCGACAGTCCATTTTTCATCTGCCCCGGTGGTCCCCGCACCAAAGCATTGTTCAAAACTGCTGGTTTCCATCGCACTGCTTTTGGAGGGCGGGCTGTATTTTTCATTTCGGAGCGATGCCATTCCCCGCATGATGCGTGGCTTCGCGCACTATTGAAAAACCACCCCCCATCGCGCATCAACATTCGATTGTGGACCCGGCGCGATATGTGCGTACACCATCTGATATGAAGCTGTCCATCCAATGGTGATCGCGCCACGAAGATGCTCGAGATTTAATCCAAGGCAAAGGGACCCCTGAACCACCATCCATCACCCTCCGACATGCTCTCAACCATTGATCTCCTCCTGAGATCGGACACTCCGGATTAAATGCATGCCCCATTGTTGACCGGGTTCTGCCACGTCACCATTCCACGTGTTTTCATATATTTTCGTCGCATTTTCATCCAGCACCTTTGTATTTCATTCAAAGGTCAAAATGTCAAATTTCCACATTCAAATTTTGTTGCATTCCGCCAACTTTCACCATGACCATATTCTACTGTTCGCTGCATTTTCCACCGTCATCCTGCACTATTCCGCCATTTTCACCAAGCTATGTTGTCCATTCTCATTGTCCCCGTTGCATTCACCCGCCCCATGCATGATTTCTTAACGCATTTCCGTGTTTTGCAGGGTTACAGGCAGGTGGAAAACCACCCTGGCTCACAGTCACTGTTACAGTGGCAAAGAACACAGGGAAGACCATGTGCAGAGATCGAAATTATGAAGAGAGGCCTGGGAAGGTGTTATGGCATGACTTCCATTAAAGGAACATGGTTAAACTTTGTAAAACCTTTCCAGAGCCATTAAAGCGCAAATTTCACTGACAGACACATAAATGGAGTGGCACAGAGTATCAGTAAAAAGTAGAGAATTTAAGGCATGTAATTGGAGATTTTTGAGCCTTAATTCAGTGATTAAAAGGCAAGGTACCAGATCGAATACATCATGGATGAAATAGAAGGTCCAGTGCACAGAAAAAAATACTATTAGGGTTTCACATCAGCAGAATGTTCTTTCCATAAAAGGACAAAGTGCCCATACCGTCTGCATACTATTTCGTGTCCCTGAGAATTTTTCCCCCTGACAGCAGCCCTATGATACCAGAGCATTAGTTATGCAGTATGGAAGACCTCATAGTCTTTATATCCACCTCGGTTTATTCACCAGAGTATTGCAGAGGCGCTACAACAAGTACATCAAAGAAATACCTGGAGTAAATGGCAGCCTGACAAAGACCACTCTTCCATCCAAATATTACTAAGGATAAATGCCCGAAATTTAAAACAGAATGGGGCTTTGGCCCTATTCCTCTTCTAATTTTTAATGCTACATTTAGTTTTCATCTACCTCTCTGTCTCTCATTCAGCTATAAAATTCATGAAGGAACTCATTGTAAAGGTTGTTGATTAGATATCTGGGATTGGAAAGCTGTTTATTTTGAGACATAGTCTATGTGTAAAGTTGTAAGATAGGCTGAGGAAGATGTTTTCAGACTGAATATCAAGCTGTTGGAAATGTTGTACATGACTGGAGTTTCTCTTTAATATGACAAGCATATTTCTTTGGATCCTGATTTAAAGCAGCAGTGATGTTTTTCTACCTTTGTCTTTAGCTCATTTCATTTCATTTCTACTAGCATGCATCAGAAATCTGGCATAGGATTTACCCTTGTTAGGTACCCTATGTTTCTACTCTCCCTGCCTTCAATGTTTTCTACTATATGTGTTATCTAAGTATTGATTTCAAGCTAATTTAACCAGTGTAGTGGTCAGATATACTGCTAGCTGATGTATGAATTAATGAATTATGTTTCTTAGATGTTCTTGTTAGGCTTTAATTGAATGAATTGGGATACTGGGAGTTTAGAAATTTGTCTCTGCCTCACTAGGATCCTTTCAATTAATTGAACCTTTCTAAGTTCCCTTAAGCTGGAGGCCAAAGCATTGAGAGTTCAAAGTCCCTCTTTGATCTCAGGTTTTCACCTTTGTGCTCTAAATCTTTAATGTTCCTTGTCTGAAGAGTTAGCCTTTTAGGTTTTGGATCATAGGTTGTCCAATGGTATGTCCTGTCCTGGGATCTGATCTCTGAAAGGTCACCTTGGAGGTTTCCTTGCTTTCACCTTCTCTCCTACCTTTTCATGCCACATTATCATCTTTAAGATCCAATGCTTTAGATGACTAGCCCAAATGAAAGCCTGCATATTGAATAGCAAGTAAACCCTTTCCTGACTCCATTGCCCAATGGTATTGAATGTTCTCTGAATCATATCTCCTTTGCCTAAAAACCTCTTTGCTCAGCCTTGTCTTATACTGAACCGTTCTTTTCTAATTCCCAACAACCAAAAAAAAATCAAACGAACAAACCCTGAGCCTATAACTAGCCTAATATCTCAAACATAGAGCTTCAAAGGCATACACCTTTGCTAATATAGAGAGATCCCTCTCTGGACCCAGGAGGGCTAGATCCTAAGGTCTGAAAGTGGTTTTGATGTTGTCTCATCTTTTGGTCTTGAAAATCTGGCCAAAACATGGGAACCCCAACATAATGGTGACTCCACTGGGGAATTTCTGAGTATTTTCCATCTCACTACATCCCAAGAGCCTCAGAAAGCCAACAATCTCAGGTTAGGTTGGCAGTGAAACACTTCCACTTGCAATTCACTTTCTACACCATTTTTTGTGTATCTCCCACACTCTTAGACATAGTCTTGAAAGGGCCAATTAGTTTCAAATATCATCCTCTTTCAGAGGTGAAATATCTGGTAAAAGCCCTCCTAGTCAATCTCCGGTTAGATTTTGCTGTGTTTTCGGGATATGCTTGAAAAGGGATATCTCATAAGCACTGTGGTGGACAAATTACCCTCCTAGAAACATCCTAAACCTTCCACCTGGTGACTCCATAGTTCCTCAAAAATCAAAGACTCCACTGGTGATCAGTAGGCCTACTGATTATATTGGTTCACATAAGACTCCACCGGGAGACCAACCTCCATAACAACATCAGCCATAATAGAAGTAAAAAGTAGGATTAAGCTCCTTTCTTGAAAGATAAAAATACTAGCTTCGAGAACCATTCACACAAGAGCTTATCCTAACCCAAATCCACCTGAAATAGTTAACAACCCTAAGAGCATCCTCAAAAGATCTCCTACACCTAAAATACCAACTATTTCCAGCCACATCCATAGAGCTAACTCTGCATTGGAAAAATTTACAGCTCTATTAGTCCCACCTTTCAACCTAGACCTACCGAACAGATTACCAAGAACTAGGTCATTCAGTGTTCTAGACCAGCCAGATCTTGAACTCCCTGGTTCACCATATCATAGTGGTCAACACGTTAGGGACAGAGAAACCCATCCATCTACACCTCCTGATATTCACTTCATTCAAAACTTGGGGCTCTGCCAACCTAAATCTGCCCAAAAAACTTCTGTTGGTCCTAGTATCCCTATCATCCATATACCAGCCACTCAAGCCAATCCTTTACCTCCTCAAAATACCATCATGGCAGCCTGGTATGCACCTATAGTTTTACCCCAGCCTCTATTGCCCTTACCCAACGATTATCAGTCAAAGATCCCACACTTCACTGCAAAAGAGTCCACCATAGCTCGACACCATGTAGATAGGATGGAAGATTCTTTCAATTACATGGAGATAGATGATGATACATTAAAAATGAGAATCTTTGCTCAGATTTTAGGAGGTGATGTGAAGAAATGGTTCAAAGGCATACCTCCTAATAGTATCTAAGACCTTCCTTCTTTATATTAGACCTTCATAAACAAATGGGAAGTTAAGGCCAACCCTCTCCAAATCCTAAGAACCTTAAAAGAAACGTAGGACAGAGTTTTCATGACTACTCTACAAGGTTTAATAGTGTTTACAATGCTCTTCCTCCACACATGAAACCTCCCCAAGGTTTGGACCTAGTGAAATACCCTGAAGGCTTTGATGCTGACATGGCCTACCAGCTTAGGGAGAGAGATTACAACACTTTGGAAGACATGCAAAAAGGAGCAGTGAGTGTAGAGGCTAACCTGATTGAGAAGAAAGCAAGGTTGAGAGATGAGAAAAGGGTAACATATAGAGATGACACGGTAGCTTCCACATCTGATCCCAATTATGACCGTCTATCTAAAAACATGGAAAGACTACAATAAATGATGGAAAAAATGGTTTTCACAGTTAGTAATTAGAACAGAAACCAAAATCATAACCAGAACCAAAACTTTAGAAGAAACAATACCACTCCCAACAGGCAAAGAGAATCAGATCAACAAGTTATTCCCCCATTCCAAGAGAAATTTCTTAATGAGGATGAGGGAATCATAGAAGAGTCTGAGGGGAACACAATAAAAATGTTTGAAGTAGAAAAATAAATCCACAACTGTTCCACAGAAGAAGATCAACCCTCACCCTCATATTGGAATGAGGAAAGATCTGACTCTGAGGATTACAGACTTGGATTTGAAAATGCCATCATGCAGGTCAGAGAACAGTATGAAATTAAAGAAAAAAGAGCCTAGCCAATTCCAAACCAAAATATTATGAGATTACCATCAAGAAAAGGCCTGAGAAAACTTCTAAAGCAGCTGCTGAAAGTAACAAATCAGCAGTTGAGAGTTCGGGGAAGAACAAAGAAAAAGACAACCAAAACACTGACAAACAAGGTCAACCAACTAGCAGCACTAGCACTGCAGTTAGTGCTCATGATAAAATAGTTCCTAAGCCTATACATAGTGAGAATCAGCCCACTGATTCTGCCACCAAGGTGGTGGCTAATAAAACAGAGTTGAACATTCCAAAGAATCAGTCCACTTTCAATTTGGAGAGTGAGATTGCGAAAATTAAAATCTCTGTCCCACTCTCTGAGCTGGCCACTCAGGATGTATATAAAGGCCAAATTTTGAAAGCTCTAAATCTAGGTGAAAGCAATGACACTGTAAATCTGAGTGATGATCAACCAGCCATTCCGTTTGGTCCAAAGATAGAAAGAAAGTTTCAAGAAGGGGTAGTACCTCCTTTTTATATCAGTCTCAATATCGATGACAAGATCCTTCACAACGCAATGCATGACTCTGGGGCCTCACACAACTTGATGCCTAAGGTAGTTATGGAAAGACTAGGCCTAGAGATAACCCATCCCTATAAATACCTCAATTCATTCGACTCTAGTAGAGTAAAGTGTCTTGGCCTGATCAAAGATTTATATGTGAACTTAACCCAGATTCCAGCCAAATGCATGGTCATGGATGCTGTAGTGGTAGATGTGCCACCTAAGTATGGCATGTTGCTGTCAAGGTCGTGGGGAGCCAAGCTACAAGGTACAATGCAGATGAATGAGGCATATGCCATAATCCCTATCTTCAGCCAACTTAGAAGATTATATAGAGAGGCACAAATGAAATTCCTGGTCAGTAGCCCTGAAAAACCTAAAAATCCACCTTCATACTCTGTACACACAGATCTTGACTCCTTCATCCTTTGCAATGATGAATCCTTAGAGGCGCCAGAATTCAAAAAAAGAGATACAAACGATGAAACAGAGCCCATAGACTTCAACATAATGGCTACTCTAGACTCAGAAGAAAACGATGTAGAAACCTATGGGCAGTGCACCAAAAACGAAACTCAGAGTGAACAACAAATAAAATGTAGTCAAATGATTAGTCACCCTTCACAAGCTCATACATCACAACAAGAAAAAAACGATGATAAACACGAACACAACCCCTTATGGGAAATGAATTTCGATGGGTCATGCACCAAGAGAATTGTTGGAGCAAGGGTGTGGGTACATAATAAAGAGAGTGACTATGGAGAGAGCCATGCATGTAACCTGAAATTCAAATGTACAAACAATATCGCAGAGTATGAGGCTCTTATCCTGGGCTTGAATCTGTTGAAAAGGTTAGGAGCCCGTAGGATAGCCGTGCATGGAGAATCTGAGTTGATCATTAAACAAGTGAATGGTGAATGCACAACAGAACATCCTAGGTTGAGAGCATGCAGGAATGACACTTTGGATCTATTGAAAACCTTTGTAGAATACGAACTGGTGTTCATCCCTAGGAATTAGAACGAAATTGAAAATGGATTAGCCTGCATGGCTAGTTCGCATCATAAGCCTCCCAGTGACCAACAGATCATCATTCAGACCAAATTCAGACCTGAAGTGCCAGACAACAAAAAATATTGGCAGGTTTTTAAAGGAGATAAGTAGATTGAAGATTTCTTGGTAGGCAGGAACGAGTTTGAGTTTTCTGATTCAGACTCGAGATCTGATGATAGCTGCCTAAGTGAAGAGCCCTCAGATGAGGAAGAAACACCCTGTAACATATAAATAAACACTTTAAATGAAAATATTGGAAATCCAAACGAAGAGCATGAATACGCAGATAGTGAGGAAGTAGAGGTGTTGCAGGCCAAAGATAAGAACATACCTCGAGGTCTAGCACCTTTAGAGGATCTTTTTGACTTCGATGATGTAGAAAAAATCCCACTATAGAACACACAGACTCTGACGTCGAGGAATGCAACATAAGCACTGAAGATAAACCCAAGATGATTAAATTGGCTAAGTCCCTGCCTGCAAACATGAAAAGGAAGTATATTGACCTGTTCAAGGAATTCATTGATGTGTTTGCCTAGAAGTATGAGGAATTAAAGGCCTATGACACAAAAATTATACAACACAAAATACCTTTGAAAGAAAATCATAAGCCCTTCAGATAGAAACTCCGCAGAATAAACCCAAAACAATTACCTACAGTGGAAAAGGAAATAAAGAAGATGTATGAGGCAGGCATAATAGTTCTTGTGAGGTTCTCTGATTGGGTCTCAAACCTAGTAGCTGTGAGAAATAAAACATGTGAGATCAGACTGTGCATTGATTTCAGGAATCTTAACAGAGCCTCACTCAAAGACAATTACCCTTTTCCAAAAATGGAACACATTCTTCAGAAAGTAGTAGGCTCAAAAAGGATCTCCCTGTTAGATGGTTTTTCAGGTTACAACCAAGTTTTGGTACTCCCAGAAGACCAACTCAAGACTGCTTTTACCACTCCATGGGGCACCTTTATGTATGTAAAAATGGCCTTTGGACTGATGAATGCTGGTGCAACCTTCCAACGAGCAATGGAAATTTCCTTTTCAGATGAAATAGGACACTTCATTGTCATCTATCTAGATGAAATAAAAGTCTATTCCAAGATTGAAGAAGAACACCTAAAACATCTGAGAAGAGTGTTTGAAAAATGTAGAAGGTTCGGTCTGTCATTGAATCCCAAAAGGACTGTATTTGGGCTGCAAGAAGGTAGGCTCCTTGGCCACATCATATCTAAGAAGGGGATTAGGATAGACCCACAAAGAGTTGAGGGAATACTACAAATCACACACTCGACAAAAATTAAAGAGCTACAATCCTTCATTGGGAAAATTAACTTCTTAAAGAGGTTTATTCCCAACCTAGCTGAACACCTCAGGAATATGACAAACATGTTGAAGAAAGATGTAGGAGTTAAATGGAATATTGAAGCTAATAAATCTTTTGAATCAGTTAAACTTGCACTTACCTGGGCTCTTGTTCTAATCAGCTCAAATTTCTCAAAATATTTCCTGGTCTTTTCATTTGCCTCCAAGCATACAGTGGCTGCAGTTATACTGCAGAAAAATCCAGAGGGAATGGAACAACCCATTTATTTCTTCAGCAAAGCACTGAGGGATGCACCCTTGAAATACAACATAATGGAAAAATAGGCCTATGCCTTGGCTAAGGCCTTGAAAGACTTTAGGGTGTACATAATGCATTCCCACACCATAGCCTATGTGCCAAATATAGTGGTTAAAGACATCTTGTCCCAAGACCCAGATGGGAAGAGGGGAAAATGGATTGTTGTGATCTTAGAATATGACCTTGAGATAAAACCCAAAAAACTGATCAAAGGTCAGGGCTTAGCTCAGTTAATGGCTGAATCAAATTTACAAGCCCTTGACATAAACATGGTAGATGCCTTGGATGAGCAGGAAGGATTGCTTGATCTCACGGTTGAGGAGAAGTTTCAGAACTCTCCATGGTACTCTAACATTTTGTACACGCTCACAAACCTCAATGGCCCTCCCGAAATTTCAAATACCAAGGCCAGATTCCTAAAGCTAAAAGCTAGAAACTATCGCATACTGAATGAATGCCTATACTGGAAAAATACAAATGGCCTATTGCTTAAATTTTTTCCCGAAACTGAGGCAGAGAGAATTAAACAAGATTTCCATGCAGGAGAGTGTGGAGGCCACCTGAACTGGAAAGCCACTGCTAATAAAATACTCAGAGCTGTCTATTATTGGCCTACACTTTTCAATGACATCCATAAGATGATAATTGCCTACCATAAATGCCATATTTTTGAAGGCAAAAGAAAGCTCCTACCTTTACCTCTACAACCCATCATAGTTGAAGGTCCCTTTATGCAATGGGGCATAGACTTCATAGGAGAAATACACCCTGCTTCTTCTGCACAACACAAATGGATCTTAACAGCTGCAGATTACTTCACCAAGTGGATAGAGGCCATACCTACTAGGAATTCCATAGATTCAATCATCATTAGGTTCCTAGAAGACCACATCCTCTCTCGGTTTGGCTGCCCAAGAAAAATAATCACTGATAATGCTGCTGCTTTTGGATCGAAGAAAATGGTTGATTTTTGGCACAGGTATCAAATAGCACTCGTTCATTCAACTGCCTATTACCCACAAGGTAATGGCTTAGTTGAATCATCAAACAAGAGCCTGGTGACCATCATTAAAAAGCTGCTAGAAGAGAACAAGAAGTCATGGCATAACAAGTTAGTGCATGCACTGTGGGCTGACAGGCTTACAACAAAGAAATCCATTGGCATGTCACCATATCAGCTTGTCTATGGAACATAAGCAGTGTTTCCTACCAGCATTGGAGTACCAGTGATTAAACTTGTCCAAGAAATTCAGACAGAAGAAGACGGCATGGTAAGGAGGATAAACCAAATGATTCATCTCCAGCAAACAAGGGAAGAAGTCTATAACAGAGCTATCAAGGTTCAGGAAAATATAAAGAAGTTTTTTGACAAAAGAACCAAAGCTGCTGACTTCAAAATTGGAGATAAAGTTCTGAAGTGGGACTCAAGGAGAGAGGAAAAAGGAAAGCAAGGCAAGTTTGACAGTTTGTGGCAGGGTCCATACATCATCCAGGCCACTGTGGGTCCAAATGCCTTTTTTCTACAAGAACTAGATGGTACAGAAGTGTTTGGGGGTCCTGTCAATGGCAAGATGCTCAAACACTACTTCTGTTGATTTCCAATTTCCAGTTTCCATTTCCATTGTACATACCATTACTATGTTGTGTTTCCAAAGAAAAAGAGAAAATGTTTCAAAAGAGAGAAAGGAGAGGTTCAGACATGGTCAAAACATGAACCTTAGAAATGCAAAGGATTGGCTCTAATATGATCAAAACCCAAGCCAAAGAAGTAAAACAGCTAGTCCTAACATGCCCAAAATCTGAACCAGCAACTAAGGAAGAAGATTAGCTCTAACAAGCCCAAAACCAGAGCTGAAATGAAGAAGAGAAAGTGACTCTAACAAGCTCAAAACGTGAGTCACAAAGAGAAGAAGGATGCTTCAAAACTTCAGATTTCAAGCCTTCAAGATTTTGTTTTCAGTTTTCTGCAAGTTTTTGTCCATGTGGAAATGTCTTTATGCCTTGTATCCATAGCAAAATAGACTGTCTAATCCTAGTTTGACTGTTTTTAAATTTCTGTTGTAGAATGTAGAGAAGAAATCTGTTGGACAGTTTAATCCTAGCAGGTGTTAGATTAGGTAGAGAAACATATGAGGCCAACAGTTTAATCTGGTCTCATGGAGAAATAAGGGTAGAAATAGAATAGGTTCATTTTCTTGTTTGTAAAAAATAAATGATGTAAAGGGTCTGCTAGTCCAAATGCACCCTGGAAGAAAAAATGTTAGGACTATAGTCTGGGTAGGTAGATTGTTTGGGATTGTTTCTGTTGATCTATCATGTTCGTGGCAGCTGAAAATCAAAGAAGGAAGATGGATCAAAGATCAAGCATCTGTCCTACCTCAAATATCATTTCTGAATTCTTGACTCCTTCAAGAAGAAGCCATCCCCATGTGGAGCCACTGTTAGCCCCCTATAAATTTCTTGACAAGCAAGCAGGGGGCTAAATTGTTTTTTGGAGCCTTCAAGGAATGCATTTTTCCTTGAAAACACATCATCCTTGGAAGACTCTTCATACCCTCTACCCTTTGGAAAAATTACACTGTTGTTTCTATGTCAAAAAGCCTCACTGATTGTAAGAATTGTGTTCAAAGAGGCCTTCATTTTCCCTTGTACCCCTACAATGTCCCATTATAACCCTTTTCCCTTTGTCAAAGTTTCCCCTTTTATCCCCAAGTCTCTCCTAAACCTGCTAAATTATCCCCATTCCCCTCTTAAACCATTCAAATAACATTTTTTGGTTTGGTAGTCTTTTCTTCCCTTTACCGTTACCCCTTTTCTGGCCTCAAATAGCATTAAAACGGGCCAAAAAACCCACTTTATACCTTATTACAGGCTAGCACCTTTCGGCCAGCCCCCTCGACCTTTTCCCCACGTGAATTGAGTGCTAGAACTAGGCGCTAGCCCAAAAAGCGCTTAGCGCATCTGTATATCGGGCACAATACCTCCCGTCGATCTATACAGATTCGATGGTCTTTGTAGATCAGCATTGCACCGGTGGCCCACCCCGTTCACCCCTCCGATCGCATATCCACCGTCGATCTGATCCGCAGATCGACAGTCCATTTTTCATCTGCCCCAGTGGTCCCCGTGCCAAAGCACTGTTCAAAACCACTGGTTTCCATCGCATCGCTTTTGGAGGGCGAGCTGTATTTTTCGTTTCGGAGCGATGCCATTCACTGCATGACACGTGGCTCCATGCACTATTGAAAAACCGCCCCCCATCGCACTTTGACATTCGACTATGGACCCGATGCGATATGCATGTACACCTTCCAATCTGAGGCTATCCATCCAACGGTGATCGCGCCACGAAGATGCTCGGGAGTTAATCCAAGGCAAAGGGACCCCTGGCCCACCATCCGTCGCCCTCCGATGCATTCTCAACTATCGATCTCCTCCTGAGATCGGATGATTCGGATTAAATGCATGCCCCGCTGTTGACCAGGTCCTGCCACATCACCATTCCATGTGCTTTCATATATTTTCATCACATTTTCATCTGGTACCTTTGTATTTCATTCAAAGGTCAAAATTTCAAATGTCCGCATTCAAATTTTGCTGCATTCCACCAACTTTCACCATGAACATCTTCTAATGTTCGTTGCATTTTCTACTGCCATCCTGCACTGTTCCACCATTTCACCAGGCTATGCTGTCCATTCTCATTTTCCCCGCTGCATTCACCCACCCCATGCATGATTTCGTAGCGCGTTTCCATGTTTTGCAGCGTTACAGGAAAGTGGAAAACTGCCCTGGTTCACAGTCACTGTTACAGTGGAAAATAACACAGGGAAGACCATGTGCAGAGATCGAAATTATGAAGAGAGGCCTGGGAAGGTGTTATGGCATGAATTCCATTAAATAAACAGGGTTAAACTCTGTAGAACCTTTCCAGAGCCATTAAAGTGCAGATTTCACTGATAGACACAGAAATGGAGCGGCAGAGAGTATCAGTAAAAAGCAGCGAATTTAAGGCATGTAATTGAAGATTTTTGAGCCTTAATTCAGTGATTGAAAGGCAAGGTACCATATCAAAGACATCATGGATCACACAGAAGGTCCAATGCATATAAAACAATGATATCAGGGTTTCACGTCAGCAGAATGTTCTTTCCATAAAAGGACAAAGTGCCCATACCGTTTGCATACTATTTCGTGTCCCTGAGAAGTTTTCCCCCTGATAGCAGTCCTATGCTACCAGAGCATTAGTTATGCAGTATGGCAGACCTCACAGTATTTATATCCACCTTGGTTTATTCACCAGAGTATTGCAGAGGCGCTACAACAAGTACATCAAAGGCATACCTGGAGTAAATGGCAGCTTGACGAAGACCACTCTTCCATCCAAAGAGTACTAAAGATAAATGCTTAGAATTTAGAACAGAATGGGGCTTCAACCCTCTTCCTCTTCTAATTTTTAATGCTACATTTAGTTTTCATCTACCCCTTTGTCTCTCATTCAGCTATAAAATTCATGAAGGAACTCATTGTAAAGGTTGTTGATCGGATATCTGGGATTGGCAAGTTGTTTCTTTTGAGACATAGTCTCTGTGTAAAGTTGTAAGATAGGCTGAGGAAGATGTTTTCAAATTGAATATCAAGCTGTTGGAAATGTTGTACATGACTGGTGTTGCTCTTTAACATGACAAGCACATTTCTTTGGATCCTGATTTAAAGCAGCGGTGATGTTTCTCTATCTTTGTCTTTAGCTCATTTCATTTCATTTCTACTAGCATGCATCAGAAATCTGGCATAGGATTTACCCTTGTTAGGTACCCTATGTTTTTGCTCTCCCTGCCTTCAATGTTTTCTATTGTATGTGTTATCTGAGGATTGATTTCAAGCTAATTTAACCATTGTAGTGGTCAGATATACTGTTAGCTGATGTATGAATTAATGAAGTCTGTTTCTTAGATGTTCTTGTTAGGCTTTAATTGAATGAATTGGGATACTGGGAGTTTAGAACTTTGTCTCTGCCTCACTAGGATCCTTTCAATTAATTGAACCTTTCTGAGTTCCCTTAAGCTAGAGGCCAAAGCATTTAGAGTTAAAAGTCCCTCTCTGATCTGAGGTTTTCACCTTTGTGCTCTAAATCTTTAATCTTCCTTATCTGAAGAGTTAGCCTTTTAGGTTTTGGATCACAGGTTGTCCAATGGTATGTCCTATACCTAGATCTGATCTCTAAAATGTCACCTTGGAGGTTTCCTTGCTTTCACCTTCCCTCCAACCTTTTCATGCCACATTATCATCTTTAAAATCCAATGCTTTAGATGACTAGCCCAACTGAAAGCCTGCATATTGAATAGAAAGTAAACCCTTTCCTAACTCCATTGTCCAATGGTATTGAATGTTCTTTGAATCATATCTCCTTTGCCTAAAAACCTCTTTGCTCAGCCTTGTCTTATACTGAACCCTTCTTTTCTAATTCCCAACAACCAAACAAAAATTAGACGAACAAACCCTAAGCCTATAACTAGCCTAATATATCAAACATAGAGCTTCAAAGACATACACCTTTGCTAATATAGAGAGATCCCTCTTTGAACCCAGGAGGGCTAGATCCTGAGGTCTGAAAGTGGTTCTGATGTTGTCTCATATTTTGGTCTTGCCAATCTGGCCAAAACATGGGAACCCCAACAAGTTGATATGTATAACCAAATTGCGTTTGTGAAACCCCATAAAATGGTACACCAACTTGTGAATAAATGATCCCTGATACAGGTTGTTGTAAATTAACCAAAGGATTTTGAGTCTTTTAACCCAACATGTGATGATATTGAGTTGAAGAACTTGCCTGATAAGGTTGATGTACAAGATTTTGATTCTGTAACATGGGTATAGATGTATTAATAAGCGGTATTGAAGTGGGTGTAATAGGTTGAACTAGTTGATACGAATGTACAACCATTTGTGGTTGATAGGCAGAGTGGGATGCCATTGAAAAACATTCATGTTGACATTAGTTTGACAAAAAATTGACTGAGTATTGTCGTATTGGGTGACCATAGGTTTCCCTACAGCATAAGGAGGATAATAAGACAGAAAATATTGTTCCTTGAATGCTGGGAGTCTAGTTGATATGATAATTAAATGAATTTACCCATAAGGACCAACTTGATACTGCTCCGATGATGTGTGTAATGTCTCAGGTTGTTCAGTACTTACTATAGGACTACCAGTTAAAACACCAAATGATGACATTGGTAAATACCATGGTCTTGAAGATGTACTAGAGAAATTGTCAGACAATGATTTGTAGCCTGTTAGGATTGAAGGGGCATCGTGGAAATATGACTCTAGTGAGGTTGTGAATATTGACGGAGTAGCGAGGGTAGGAGCTGACATAATTGGAACAACGAACCCAACAAAAGATGTTGGTTCAGGTATGGTTGTATGACCAAATGTATACTCTCTGAAATCAACGGGAGATTGAATGGAAATGGGATCAACAAAGGCAGATGGAAATGATTGAGGAAAAGACTGGTACAGTTAAAGGTCTCCCCGAAAATGGGTTGGACTTAAAGATGTATCAGGTTGTGGGATTTCTTTAATCGCGATTAAACTAGGAGTAAGAACTTCACTGTCAGGCACAAAATATATTTCAAATGGTTGACTGTGTGATATAGGAGTTTCAGTGGCTACAAAAAATTGTGGGGTGACCAAGATAGGAACAACTTCCAGTTTTTCAGGATTCAAATTTTCTAGCAAAGAAGAGACAGGATCTGGATCAATTTGTGATTGAACAACGTCAGGTCCAGGAGGTATGGTCTCAATGATTGAATGGATCGTGACCATGAGTAGCTGTGAAGACTCTGTTTCGACAACAATAAATGAACTGGGATGTGTGGAAACAATTTGAGCTAACTCTGGTTTAAATGATGATGTTTCGCCAGAGGTACGATTACTTGATTTGGCAGATCGTGATTGCTTTCGCCTACTAGAAGTAACTTCTGGTGGTAAAGGTGGTTTTAAAGCTAATCTATGAAAATGACGTGGGGTAATTTTTTTCTTCCACGATTACTGATTTATTTTATCCAAAAAACAAAAAAACAAAAAGAGGGTAATGCTAGGCAAAAGGGTTTACCAAGAAACTGTGAACTGCAGAATACCTCCTATCGAACGAAAAAGTACAGCTAGGTAATCTCCCTGAATGTTGTGTTCGGTGTATCACAATTTCAGGGTGGAAAAATCGGTTCATTATGGATGGATAGCACCTAAAATTTGTCCTTCTAAATATACCCTAAGGTATGTGGAGGCCCAAGTCTGTATTAGCGCTGTCTGATGCGAAACTGCACAGTGAGAGCACCTCTTTATACTTATCGTACTGCAACACTGCCTGATATACTCGAGAGTACATGGACGAGCTACGATATACTTACGTACGTGGAGTGAGGTATCACAGGCAAGTTAACGACAACTGCTAAGTTTTACGATGCCGAAACACGTCTCTAGCCTAGACCATCTAAATTTTGTCGTTAATGCTCCAATGCGTTGCTAAGTAAATTGAGATTTATTTATGTTGAACTTAAAAATTTTCCTTTTAGGGTCACCACGTTGATGTATATGAAATTCCTAAAATGCAAGCTAAGAATGATAAACAAACTTTCACTTTCAGCTTTTTCAATGAAGAACCTAGCTACTAAGGGAAGAGGACGCCATTTTTTTTTTTTTTTGGAAAGAGAGAAAATAATTTGTGAGCAAAAAAATCAATGAACAAAAAAAAAATTAATGAATCACAAACTAAATGTAGATTTCCTAATGTTCCTTTTGCAAAAAACACACAATCCTACATGAAAATGCAAGTTTTTCTTTTTAGTTTCCTTAATGTTATGAATGTAGAAAAGAAACTAGGTGCACTAGATCAATAATCAAAATGCTTTTTACTTTCGAGAAATGAAGTATACAAACAAAAATTTCTCTTTTGAAGGAAAAATGAGGATTTCAACAACAATTTCTCCTATCAATGAAATGAATATTTTACGACAATTTCCTATTTTGAAAGCAAATGATTCTTAATGTGACCACAAAAAACACTTTAAAATCAACTTGTCAATGATAAAGAAAAACTTTTCTAAACAAACATTGAACAAATTTTTAGCCAAAGGAGGAAGAAGTATATAGAGTCACTGGTCAATTAAGCATCAAACTTTTCAAAACACAACAGCAAACAAAACTGAAGCAAGTTGCAAAGTCATATTTAAGGGAATTTTGTCCCTTTTAGGAGCCAACGCAGTCTCCAAGTGGAGACAGTGCTCTGTAATGCAGGCTTGGAAGGGAGACAGTGCTTTGCAAAGCACTGTGCCTTGACTAAGGGTGCGTTGGGCGCAGTAGGAAAGGAAAAATACTACTGTTTGGCTCACTGTCTTTGCAAATTAAGGTTTGAAAAAGTCTAATATTTATGTGTAACAACTATTGGGTGGATTTACAAAGCAAATCAGAGACTAAAACACTTAAAACTAAGATAAATTCTCCTCAGTGGATTCACTAGTTTGTTGGGCCAGAATTGTAATCTACGGATAAATTACACTTCCCTAGACAGGTGTTAGTCTAGAAAAATAGGTGAGAGACTATACTACCATTTATCCTAACTCAGAACAGATATACAGAGAGGATTGGAGGCTTACTTGTTTCAGTCGCTTCCAAATGGCTCCTTCTGTTGCTTCTGCTACAGCTTCAAATTCAAGCAATTCGTTGGTTGAATGCTTCCTGCAAGAAAGAACAATGAAACAACAGAAGATGTAATAATATAGATGTCTATTTAAGCTAATTAGCTAAATTAGTCAAACATAAACTACATTCGTCAACCAAGATCTTACAATATGGAAAATCAAAGTTAACATAGATGCATGTAGCGAAAAATAAGAAGTACTCTTTATTGATGATAGAAGGAGAGGTTATAACCTAGTGACTGATTTGAAGTGACCTTCCAGCAAACTTTCCAAGTCTCATCACAGCATAAATCTCTCCAGCAAAACTCTACAAACCAAGCTCTCAATTGAAAATTCTCCAGCATTTCTCTACTCAAATTCTTCCTTCTCAAACGCTTAGATCTCTGTTCAATTTATAGATGAACTGTAGGTTGTTTTGCAATCAATATATTTCCAAAAATAGGCAAGACATGTTTCCATTCATGGAGATGTCAAATGGACACTTGGATCTGAAGCTTGACACATTTGAACTCTTCTAAAAGGCACTGACCAAGTGGAGATTATGGAACAATGAGAATTTCACTCCCAATGTGACCAACGCACCTTTGAATATTGGGAAGTGTTTTGCAAAGCAACCTGGCATGGGTCTACCTGCATATGCAACGCACTTAGGCCCCTTAGAGCCTGCGTTGGTGAGCTTCCATATGCTATATAATAAGCTTCAAACCATGGAAACCTTTGCTTGATGAAATTCTTGCTTCATTTGTCTTGTTTCTTGTCTTAGGGCATGTAGCAACTGAAATGATAGGGAATGATAGACCCTTGATCATTGGTCCTGGAGATGATGCCCAGTTAACCAGGTCATTGGGAATGGTTCCCAAATTGACCTATAACAATTCCCCCCTAAAGCATGAGATCCAAATAATAAGAACATTTGATTGAGATGCTTTATGCTGTGATGAGCCTGGAAACGAGGTGGAATGATCACCTACATCAATATTACAATACATTAAATCATGATATATCCTCTATTGATCATAATTGCTGAGGGTAGGCATTCCCATAGTCAGCACATAAAACAATCTAATAACATGTACATAATTTAGAAAGCCGTCTACATTGGAATGTTGCTCAGATGTAGACATGCCTACAGATATAGGCCCATGTTTGGATGATAATCTATATGTAAGGTCACCGTACAGATGATTTGTACAAAAATCCTGAAATCGCAGCCTGGATGGCTGAAACTAGATCCAGGGTCTTCTTATCTCGTTCACTCGATCAGTCGGGTACAAGTCTAGCCATGCAAATATATGATTTGTCGTCAAACATGTAAAGACATCATTTAATTGTAGTTTTTTACAAGTGAATGACTATACTACCATTTCTCCTAACTCAGAACAGATACACAGAGAGGATTGGAGGCTTACTTGTTTCAGTCGCTTCCAAATGACTCCTTATGTCGCTTCTGCTACAACTTCCAATTCAAGCGGTTTGTTGGCTATATGCTTCCTACAAGAAAGAACATTGAAACAACAGAAGATGCAATAATATAGATATATATTAAAGCTATTTAGCTAAAGCATTTAAGCATAAACTACATTCATCAACCAAGATCTTACAATATGGAAAATCAAAGATAACATAGTGTTGAAGCCTTGAAAATTACTGCTACAACATTGGGGGATAACCACCTGGTCCGGACCTTAATACAACTCCTTTTCCGTTTATGATAGTGGCTCTGACTAGTTTACCTAGGTCTAGTTACCTTTTCCCTATCACTATTGGTTTATTTTGTATCTTTAACTACCAATAGACAGGGATATCATATCACTTCTTCTTGCTAATCGGGCAAGAGAATGACCCTTAAGCTGATTTGGGTTCAGCTAAACCAAAACTAAGATTTTGCCTCTTCGAGAAGAGGACTTAAAAGAATGTAAAACTTAATATAAATGCAAAATTATTCTATAATGCAAGCAAAAAGAAGCTAATCTAAATCCTATCTCAATTAGGTAGATATAAATCTAACCCAACAAAGAGAAAGATAATTAAATAATGAGAATTTAAATATGTATGGCTTTTAATTAATGTCAAGCTAACGAAAAAATTCAATTAGCTCAAATTTGTGAGTACCAAAACACATTCTATTTAGACCATTTGACTAAAATAATAAATCAACAACACTCCAGTAGAAATTCACAAAAATGATATCGATTGTCAAATCAGTCAAGCCAATAATTAAACAATAATATGTGGAAGAAATTCACAACACATTACTATTTAATAAATAAGTTTTATAAGACAAATTTATGAGTAATGGTTACTCAGAAATCGAAGTTTAATTCATAAGAGCAGAGATACATAACAATTTGAGACAAATTATCCATATCAACATAAATGCATAAACATCAATAAAATGAAACAACAATTTTATTATCATAAAATTGAAACTAGTATTTGATATAGAAATGCAAACTCTGTCCATCATACATAATTAAAGATATATAAAAAAAACCCTCAATAATGTTCAGATCTGAAATTTTCTCTCCTCTCTCCTACAATTCTAAATTCCTATAACAGAAATGCTTTTAGAAGTCCAGAATTACAGAGGAGAGCAAAGTTTTTCTACATTTTGCAATCTGCAATTTATAATCTTTCCGAAAGTATTTTGAGAAGAGAGCTTGTTGAAGAAAAATCTGCCCAATCTAATTTTATTTGCTTAAAAATCCAATCTTTAATTGCTGGAGCTTTCTCATTGATTGAGATCTTTTTCTCAATATCCATTCTATTGTCTTTCCCGCAAAAAAGAAATTAAAATGAATTAAGATGCAACAATAAAATCAAAACATTATTTCTGACATTAAAACAAATCCAATAAAATTCTATTTAAATAAATAAAAAGGAAATTTGAGCTTCTTATTGATGCTCATAATGATTTTAATTAACCAAGGATATTATTTTGCATGAATCTGTAATTACAAGAGGCTGGGAAAATGAAAATGAAGAAAACAAAACTCAGAAAATTGATTTTATTTTAGAAATTCGGAGCTTGATCTTCTGTCTATTTTTGACCCAATAAATGACCAAATCTATTAGTGAAACCTCCTCGGAAATGTTCTCCTTGATTTTCTCTTTCCAATGAGCCATCCTGGGCCTCATTTGGCCAAGTAAAACTCAATCTTTGAGCCTCCAAAGTTGATAAGTCAAATCTGATATAAATCTGAAAATTGTATTGCTAGGCTAAAAAAATCAAAATTTTAATTAAAAATCTAATCCTAAATTAGCCTAAAATTAACTAATAATTAATTCTAATTTAATTTTTAATTATAAACTAAACTAATTATTTAATAACCTATTTATTAATGAATATTAATCTAACTAACAAATATAATTAACTATTTATAAACAAATTAATCTAATTAATAATAAATTTAATTAAATTAATTATATTTTAAATATTTAAATATTAAATTAATTATTAAATTATCCTAACTTTAAACTAATATAAAACTAAACTAACACTAACATTAAACTAATATAAAACAAAAAACTATGCTAATATTAAAACTATCACTAACCAACTAAAAACTATACTAACTTATACTAATTTTTAAACTACATTAATTTTAATCTAAAATTTAACACTAACGTAATATTAAATTAATATTATATCTACCACTAAAACTAATCTACCACTAACATTCCACTTAGACTAACCTACCAACTAACACTACATAGCCTTAATATTAGACTTAATTTAAAAATAACACTACCTACCACTTATATTAAAATTATACTATTAACAACTAACACTATACTATTCATAAAACTAACCTACCTTACCACTAACGTTCAAATATACTAACTTAACACTAAAACTAACCTACCACTTAACTTAAAATAACACTACCACTAATGTATACTACTTAATATTAAACTAACCTACGTACCACTAACTTATAAGACTTACCACTGACACTAATACCAATGTATGAGAATACTCAAATGAATTCAATCACATCGGAAGATGAGTTATAACAAATTCATTGCATCGCAAAAAAAAAAAATGAACTTAATCACATCGGAAGATGAGTTATAACAAACTTATCGCATCGCAAAAAAACAAATGAACTCAATCGCAACGGGGTTTTTAAGAGGAGAGTCATCGGGGTTTTAAAACTTCAGATGCAATGTAATGTTTTATTTTTTGTTTTTTATTTTTATATTTATTTTGTTTTTATATTAATTAATTTTAATTTAATTAATTAATTATATAATAATTAATTTAATTAATTTAAAATTTAATGTTAAAAATTAATTTTTTGTTTGGTTTCATTTTAATGATGTTAAATTAAATTACGAATTTATATAAAATGATGATTTTCCTATCTAAATTACAACCACTTTGTCATTTTGAATTTTTTGAGATTAGTGATTTATTTGAGAATTGGAAAATTGGAATAAATGACTGAAATCTTGATGCTTTATAATTTGGTTGTACAAGTAAAAAAAAAAATGAAAAATGTTAGTAATAACTGAATATGGATTAATATTTAAACTAAATGCATTATTTAACTAATTTAATTACAAAAATGAAATATTGTACATTCTATGCATTTTTTAACCCAGGTGACATAGTTGATAAGACTTCAAAGGAGTGCCATTCACAAACTAGTTGACCAAATGAGGCGAAACAAGCATCAACAGGAAGCTTATAAAAAATCGATTTCAACTAAGAAATCAAAACAAGAATCTAAAGAAGATGAAAAATCAATAAAATCATGAGGTAATTAACTTAATAAAAATCTTAAAAGGCACTTAGCCAAAATTTTATATAAAGGGTCCCCATTATTTGAAGTGAACAAAGTAAAAATGGGGGGGGTTGTTGTACCATACAACACATAGATGCATGTAGGAAAAACAAGAAGTACTCTTTATTGATGATAGAAGGAGAGGTTACAACCTAGTGACTGATTTGAAGTGACCTTCTAGCAAAGTTTCCAAGTCCCATCATAGTAGTAGCTCTACAAACCAAGCTCTCAATTGAAAATTCTCCAACATTTCTCTACTCAAATTCTTCCTTCTCAAACACTTAGATCTGTGTTCAATTTATATATGAACTGTAGGTTGTTTTGAAATCAATAGCTTTCCAAAAATAGGCAAGACATGTTTCCATTCATGTAGATGTCAAATGGACACTTGGATCTGAAGCTTGACACATGTGAACTCTTCTAGAAGGCAATAGCCAAGTGGAGATTCCGGACCAATGATAATTTCGCTCCCAATATGACCAACACGCCTTTGAATGTCGGGAACTGCTTATAGAGCATCCTTTTATGGGGCCACTTGCATATGCAACGTGCGTAGGCCCCTTAGAGCCTGCGTTGGTGAGCTTTCATATGCTATATAGTAAGCTTCAAACCATGGAAACCTTTGCTTGATGAAAGTCTTGCTTCATTTGTCTTGTTTCTTGTCTTAGGGCATGTAGCAACTGAAATGATAGGTAATGATAGACCCTTGATCATTGGTTTTGGAGATGATGCCCAGTTAACCAGGTCATTGGGAATGGTGCCCAAATTGACCTATAACAATTTCCCCCTAAAGCATGAAATCCAAATAATAAGAACATTTGATTGAGATTCTTTACTCTGTGATGAGCCTATAAAAAAGGCGGAATGGTCACCTACATCAATCTTACAATAAATTACATCATGATATATCCTCTATTGATGATAATTGTTGAGGGTAGGCATTCCCATAGTCAGCACATAAAACAATCTAATAACATGTACATAATTCAGAAAGTCATCTACATTGGAATTTTGCCCAGATGCAGACATGCCTACAGATATAGGCCCATGTTTGGATGACAATCTGTATGTAAGGTCACCATACAGATGATGTGTACAACAATCCTAAAATCACAGCCTGGATAGCTGAAACTAGATCCATGGTCTTCTTATCTCGTTCACTCGATCATTCGGGTACAAGTATAGCCATGCAAATATATGATTTTTCGTCGAACATGGCAAGACATCGTTTGATTAACAGCCAATGATGTGAGATGTTAACAAATGAGAGAGAACCACAATTAAGTTCAATGGCCCTCAAGGTACTGCAGTACATTTCGTAAGGCGTGAATAGATGATTTGATGTCAAACACCAAACAAAATCTTTCGGTCAAAGTTCTAGAAGCGAGGATCTTGTCGATGCTGTAACAAGCCTCATGGTACTGGAATCTGATGTTTCTAAGTGAACTTCCTAGATATTTCTTTTTTGTCGATAGGAGGTCACCTTATTGAAAAATAGGAGTTACTGATTTCGGAGAGAAGGGTATGACTTGATATAGTAATTTTCAGGGATGACGATCATGAAAATGAAGGTTTATGAGTATTGCATATGGATGAGTTTTCAATCACTGGATGACTTTTTTTGAACATGTCGGTGACACTGTGATGAGTTGGCAGCATTGACCCAGAACCGAAGTGAAGGTATGATGAACCATAGGTGTGAATGAACCGTCAAGATGATTACCCAACCCAAACAATCACAGACATGAAGTGAAATAAGTGTCATGTTCAAGAGCGACTTGCTACCAAAAGGAAACTTTTTTTGCTTTTCCCAAATTTTCCCTGGTCATTTGTCGACCAGTACCTCTTTATTTTTTAACAAGCTTGAGGATGATAACATTTTCTTGGTATATAATTCAACCCTTCGGGTGAATAAAGTATCGCTATTTAATAATTTAACGAGTCTAGAAATGAATGAAACTTGATTCTTGCCATGATCGACAAGACTGTCACTATTTTATGTTTTAACGAGCTTAACGACAATGATAGCTTAGTCCTTTTTCATATTTAGAGAGTCTGAAAAAGAGGACGAAAGAGAACTCCAAAAGTGATTTTTCGTAAATTTGTCACTTAGATCTGAAAAAGTGTAAAATAATATCTGAGAGAACCTCTTTGGTCATGTTTAACCAAGGTATTCATTTTTCGTAAATAATCCATCTCAATCCAGAAAAGGGTTAAACTTATACTGAGTAGATATCAATTCATTTACTTTAACGAGCTCAAAACGACAAGTGCTCGGCAATATTTTCACATTATCAGAGTCTGAAAGAGCTGAAAGAAGACTCCAAGGTTTCCTTTTTTGTTGTTATCGAAGTTCGAAAAAGAGATAAAAGTGCATTTCAAATCCTTTTTGTTTTTAACAAAGCCCAAAAAATAAGGAGAAAAATTATGCTTTGTGGTCAAGTCATTCTTTGAAATAAATCTGCACGAGTAATCTATTCGTCAGTTGTGTTTCCTATTCAGAACAACATCAAATGGATTAAAAATACCTGTTTCATGATAAAAAACATAATAAAACCATAGTCATAGCAATAAATTTAATTTTCAATCAATTAAATGACTACAAAAAGTAGTTTCACTATTCATTTTTACCATTCCATAGTTACCATTTGCATTTTGGAGCTCTGAACCTGATTTTTCCCCGAAAATTCAATCGTTGATTGCGGTCATTTTTGTGGACATATTTCATTGCCATTTGATCTAGGTTAGTGTCATTAATATCCTCTTCCTTTCAGTACTCATTTCATTACCATTCCTTGCATTATTTTAGGGTTTTAAGGCCCCTAGGGTAAATTTTGCCCAAATTGAGGGCAACGCACCCTTGAACATTGAAACCTTCATTGCATAGCAGGTACAGTGAAGGGTACCTGCATATGAAACGTACTTTATCAACCTAGGGAGTGCATTGGGCGCAGTTCAAGATTTTTATTTTCATGATGTGCTCAAAATTTGCCTAGTTTTTTGCAATGAATGATATCTAATGGATCTTATGGTTTATTTTCAGGTTTCCATCGAATTATATTGACGATTGCATGGAGAGAAAGAGAACATGAAGAAAAAAATATGATTTATTTGAATGATACGGGTACTATAAGAGCCTTAAGATATTGTGGGCTACTTAAGTACTTTAAATTATTGGGAATGAGGAAAAAAATAGAACTCTTAGAGTTCCTTGTTCAAGCATGGGATCTGGTGATAGAGGCATTTCACATAAAAAATCAAGTGTTGTCCATAAGAGTTGAGGATGTGTATTTTCTCTCAGGTTTGTCGAGGACAGGTTTGCCCATTTCTCTCACAGGGTCTGCCGTTGGAGGACAGACAGTGAGGGATTATGTTATGCAATATTTCTATCCAGGGTCAGAACCTAGCAAAGATGGAAAAATAAATATCTGGGATGTTAGGGATTTTCCTTTGAGAACCATCCTTTTCACGATCGCTAAACTTGATGGCACCGTTACACTCCACGTAGTGAACAGATCGTATATGTAGTATGTGCTAGGGTGCTTAGAGCCAACATTCTTCAATTGGTCTTAAGATATTCTATATCAGATAAAGGAACAAATGAATAAAGCAAAGGGAGGAAGGAAGAAAAATTTAAGTTACGGTTCCATCCTCATCTCCTTCACTTTAGAACGGATTCCACTGATGCAACCACAACATGTTACATTTGATATATCTAGTCCTAGAGATCCTCTAATGCAGAAATGGGTAGAACTCATGGGTCGGCATGCAGGCCAATCAACTGTTGTGTTCTCGACTGCATTCATCACCTGGTTTCGGTGACAGGTCGTCGCCATCGATGAGTATGCATACACAGGTGTCGACTTCCAGGGAGATCCAAATCTAGTTTTACCAGAAGGCACTTAGTGGGGTGCAATGGGTAAGAATGATTCGACCATGTTTTTTGATTTTTATAAGGCTTATACAATGTTTTTTTGTTTTTTATTTCTTTCCAAGACTAAACTAAATGTTTAATGTAATGCAGATATTGGTCGTGTTCAACCAGTAGAGGAACTAAAGTGCTAAGTAGATGCACTAGTAGAGAGGGCTGTCGGGAGAGAAGTCCTTCAGGACCTTGATATGGCTGAGACTCTAGCTGAGCTTCAGTAGCACATAGAGGGATTAACCTTTGGGATTCTAGATTTTTGGATTGAAGAACTTCCCATGCGACTACAGTGACACAAATGGGGTTCCTAACCATTGGATGTGGTTGCTCCGTAGGATTTCTAGATCTATAGTGTGCTACCATGAGCATCACTAGTTTACTTGTGATTTTTTGCATGCATTTCGAGGTCAGATGACCAATGTGTCTTGGGCACAAATTTTGTAAAAACCTATAACTATCTATCTATGTTTTTTTAGAGTTTTTCCTATGCTTAATGCGCAATCCTATTCAATGATGTGAATATTTTCTTTACCTATGTCGCAAATGTCTGTCTAAAACTTGATTAGCTAATAAATTAGTTAAAGTGTTCAGATTTCTGGAAATGTGTTGTTATTGAATGAAATCAAATTGTCTCTCCAAAAGTTGAACTCTTAGGAACAATCTAAGAAGTGTTGGATTTCTAACAGAATAAGTACTAGTAAGTTGTAGTACCACAAGTTGTGAGTCTAACCTTATGATTATGTGATTAATACCAAATTAAATGGCATCAGAGAGAATTTTGATCAATGCGCTATATTCAACGATATTATTTGTCGATCTACCAATACAAATCCCTTGAAAACTCACTAACTGGTCGTTCGAAGCGAAAATGGCCCACGTTGCAGAGGATAGATTCTTCGTATTATGACGAGCACCATCAACATATCTAGCAAATGGTTCTGAAGATTCAGACATCTTCCATAAAATTTAAAGTAGATTACTAACGTCAAGAAAACTTTAAAAAACAAATTAAGATAGTGAATGTAAATCAACAGCATATAAACAATATAATACAAAAATTACTACGCTCATGATTAAGCATAGTAATGTTTCAAATGCAACCGATTTCTAGGCTGTGCCAATGGAATTCCATCGTAATCAACTAAATCGTAGGAACCATTAGCAAGAACTCTTTTGACAATATAAGGGCCATGCCATAATGGCTCGAATTTCCTTGTACCTATTACATCAGCTTCTTCATCGTAAAGAAGGACCAAGTCGCCCTCTGAGAAGATGCGAGGCTGGACATTTTTGTCGTATTGCACCTTTATACGTCTGCT
This sequence comes from Pinus albicaulis, assembly GCA_034641835.2. Taxonomy (NCBI): domain Eukaryota; kingdom Viridiplantae; phylum Streptophyta; class Pinopsida; order Pinales; family Pinaceae; genus Pinus; species Pinus albicaulis. The sequence goes on from JAXQQM020077726.1 coordinate 74,060, forward strand.
TTGTTGGCCAATTGGGCTTCATGACGTGTTTCATCTAGATGGATGAGGTTAAGGAGATGCCCTTCTTCTTCTGAGGTGTCAGGTAACAAGTCTATCGCGAGCTTTAATGATGATGTTTCACATTGGATTGGTAATAAAGCTTCCAAACCATACACCAATTGAAAAGGAGTAAATCCAGTCGCATTTCTGACCGAGGTTCGATACGCCCACAAGTCAGAGTACATGATCAAGTGCTAGTTCCTTTTAACGACTCCTATCATCCGTTGAAGCATTCATTTAAGAATTTTGTTAATAGCCTTAGCTTGTCCATTTGATTGTGGATAATAAGGAGTAGAATTATCATGAGAAAATCCTAACTTGGTTGTCAATTCAGACATCATATGGTTGTGAAAATGCTTCCCATGATCCATAACTATAGCCTGTGGGACCCAAAACCGTGCAATACCGTGGTTGAAGAAAAACAATGCAGTTGTTTGTCCTGTGTTATTAAATGTAGGCATCACTTCGACCCATTTGGTAAAATAGTCAACTGCGACAATAATATAACCATGCCCCCCAGACTAAGGAGGGTTACAGGTCATGAAGTCAATACCCCATTTCGTAAATGGTCTAGCAGAGACAACATGATGCATTGGTGCTGGCGGTTTGCGGATTGTATGGTCATAAATATGGCATGCATGAAAAATTCTGACTGCGAGGATACAATCTTGAAAAATATTAGGCCAAAAGTAACGGGCGCGAAGTATCTTCTACGCGGTAGCATATCCAGATAAATGTCCACCATAAGCCTGAACATGACATTCATTTAATACTTTTTCAGCCTCCTCATGAGCGAGGCGAATCCTTAAGAATACGTCGCTGATCAGAGCGAGAGGTATTAGGTCAAAAATTTTGGGTTTGGATATAAATGATGAAATCCCCATACCAAGGATCAGATGATCCGATTAGAAACAGAGACTCGCCTGGAATAGATGGTTCCTACGTAGTAGGATTACTATCATAGGGAAGGTCATAGAGAAGCTCAACCAAAATTAAAGATTTCTTTGACTTGGATTTGATGAATTCCAAATAAAATTCCTGCAAAATGACAATCCATTTTGAATCTTTTCCCCCTAGCAATTGACGTAATAAGATATAAGTCACCGAGTTTCAATCCAAAAATATTGTTGTTTTTCAGAGCAGGATATAATGGCGAAATATTTGGATAGCTTGAACGGCTGCCAAGGAAAGATTTTCCACATACGAGTAGTTAACTTTCATATCATTGAGATTACGAATCAAATAATAGATCAGATGTTCAATTCCATATTCTACTTGGACCAAAACCATAGCGATGGTCGTTTCAGCTGCAAAAATATATAGGAAATAATGATTTTGATAATTAGGAGGATACATTAATGACGCTTGGACAAGATGGTCCTTGACAACATCAAAATAATCTTGCACAACTTGGTCCCAATGGAAGGGAAATCCTTTTTTCAATAATCGAGTAAATCCTTTAGCCATTTCAGCTTAGTTTGGAATGAACCTTCTCGGGAAGTTGGCTTTTCCCTGAAGTTTTTGTATCTGAAGTAAGTTTGATGGTGCAGGAAAGTTAATAGTGGCCTGTACCTTCAGTGGGTCTATTTGAATTCCTTCTTTTGAGACTACTAATCTGAGCAATCGACCAGAACCAACAAAAAACACACATTTGTGTGGATTGAGACGTATCTTGTAGTGTCAGAAGTGTAAGAAAATGGCTCTCAAATTCATCGTGTGATCAGTCTGATTTCGTGAATGCACTGGTAAATCATCTAGATATGGTTGAACAATGTGCTTGATTTCATTGAAAGCATAATCCATTGCTCTATGAAAAGTTTCCCCTGCATTATTTAAACCAAACGTAAGTTTCCTATATGCAAATGTGCCCCAGGGACATATGAATTCTTTCTTATGTTGGTCACCTAGGCTGATATTGATTTGATTATAGCCAGAAAATCCATCCATAAACGAAAAAGTCTCGCATCAAGCACAATCATCAATAATCTGGTCAATAAAGGGAGTAGGATAGTTGTATTTTGGGCAAACATGATTGAAATACCGATAATCCACGCACACTCTAATTGTTCCTTGTTTTTTCATAACAGGAATGATATTAGAAACCCACTTAGTTAGCGGAATGGGGTAAATGAAACCAGCACACAAAAGTTTTTCAACTTTTTCTTTGATAGCAATCGCTTTCTTCGGATGAATAGGATGAAGCCGTTGACACACCCTTTTACATCAGGATACATATTAATAGTGTGTTCAACTATACTAGTATCTATGCCTGGCATTTCCTCATAACACCAAGTGAATATGTCACTAAATTCACGAAAAAGAGAGCGATATGAATCAAGTTCTGATGGAGAACAAGATACACGGACATGATTGTTTTATACAAAGCCAGGTTTAGTCGAAATATAAATAGAAATCGTTTCTTCGATATTAGATAAATTTCTCTTATATTCAATTGCATTAATCGGAAAAGAATTCGAAAAGAAATTTTGAATGGATGGGTGATATAGTTCACTAAGATTATTTTCTTCATAATAAGGAACATGGGAATGCTGATGATAATATTTCCATGGTTCTCCTTCTACCATCATAGCTTCCAAAATATTTTCATCTGTCAAAAATTTTGAGGAAAATGGATCAGATGGAGTACCAAAATCTAATGAATGATCAACCCAAACACTCGGTGATGCTAATTTCGGATATGTCACCCAAGTCAAATAGATTGATTGCTATGCCAGCTTAATAGGGCTGGGAGGTAAAACATCATCCAATGTAGAAATATCAGAATCACCCGTACTCTTTCTTAAGCCAGATAGAGTGGAAGAGATCATGTAGCAGGTCTCTATGCTTGCAATTTTTGCCGACATCGTGGGCGGCCGTAATGCAAAGGTTCCCATAAGAGTGGAATCCTTTAAGAGTCCTACACCAATGTTCTAGGTTTCTAGTTGGGGTATGTGAATATACAGAACGCTTCTAGTTACCTACGAAGTGGAGGAAAAAAAGGATAATTGGTTAATGACTGTGATTGTACCTTTATGTGGAAAGGAAATCATTCTAAAGTATGTAGAAACAATGGCAATCATTTCCTATACCCATGATCTTCCGAGTAAAATATTATAGTCAAGGGGTCCTTCAACAACCTCAACATGAATACTTACTATTTTTCCCCCTAATTCAACTTGCAGATTATTGATAATACCACAAGGTTTATATGTTCTTCCATCAAAAGCCTTCAACTTCGTTGATGATTGCGATAATCGCGGCGAGCCAAGTGAATTCCAAGAGTTTAGAGACATAATGCACATAGATGCTCCCTCATCAATAATACTATGATGAACAAGGTTATTGAGAACATTTACCTGGATGGAGAATGCAAATTCTAGTGGTAATTGTGGCACATAGCCCGTATGATTAAGGACAACAAGATTAGAATCAGTTGGATCAATTCCACCAATCGCCGATAATAAAGCTTGCTTCAGGGAGGGAAAATTTTGTAATACCTCAAGAGCAAAAAAAGTTGAAGGGGATTGAGCCAAATCTTCAACTATATTGTAATTTTATGTAGCTCTCGCTCAAGGATTATATGTCAATTTATGAATTACTCCCTTCGGTGGCTTAATCATCAATTCAGGAATAACAAGAGGTGGTACCGATTCATTATATGGATTTTTTGTCGAGGTAGTAGGTTGATCAGTGACTAGACTACCATAGTATTTATTTCGCGTCGACACCAAAATATCTTGTGAAGGTTTTGTAGTGGATAACATTAACACTTGGGAACTAGGAGCTGGATCTGTAGCAACCAAATTTGTGTTCGGATTTGGAAATGGGTTGTCAACACAGCTGATGCATGAGAAGTCTTGATGATTTTTGAGACTTTAGCATGGTGAGGAAAGTCCCTAAAAAAGTGTTCCTAATTACATATTATGCATGGATAACGAGGTTTGCGTGGTCCAAACGGTTGATCAGATGATCGTTCTTGCGGGTTAGAAGTTTTCTTTTTCTTTGATTTCCCCTTTTTCTTACCTCTTGATTGCTTATTAATTTTTCCTTTGTCAAAGGACACAGCATTAATTTCATAAGTAGGAGCAGGATTAGATGCAGTAGGGTGGTGTGTGTTTGTAGTGCCTATCAAGCCATCTTCGACATGAGAGTCCTTTATTTGAGGAGGAACATTGAAATTAGATCGTGACGCATTTAGGATTTTCTCATAGAGCATGCCAGACTGAGTATAAATCAAGTCTAAACATTGGGCACAAGAAATAAATTACTCTTCTATGACGATGCCACCTTTAGCCACATCCTCAGTTACAAATGGTAACAGGGACTTAATGAACCATTTAGCAAGGAGCTGATCAGGAACAAATGTCTTAACCATTCGTCGATGGTGACACCACTCATGAATATGATCTGAAATGTGAGTAGAATTACTATGTTTTAAGTTGGTCAAGAGTTCCATTCCATTTTTGTATCTGATCAGTAACTGGAAATGGGTATAAAATACTGTAGCTTAGGAAGTGAAATTATTGAAAGAAGCTTTAGGTAAGTTAATGTACCATTTAGCAGCCAGAAATGTAAGCGTTCGCTCGAAAATATGTAATCGAACAGAATCATCATTTAGGGAATTCGATGAACACCATAAATGATAAGTCATAACATGAGTTGATGGATCTTCTCCAGGGTTTCCATTGAATTTAGGAATATCGGAGGGTAATTTATGTGGTATCACCGGCCACCAAAGAGCATAATTGATAGGATCATTGGTTAACCACTTTAAATTTGGTAATTCCAAGGTTGCAACAAAAGGAAACTGTCTATTAATTTCAGGTTGAGCATAGCCAGGGTAAGAAGGAATTGCTTGGGAAACAGGTCTTTGAGCACCAGCATATGGAATTTTCTACTGGTAACCCAGATAGGCGTTGTTTTGCATAGAAAACACTGGAGAATTCTGTTGGCCAAAACATGGATATGATACTTGTTGAAATGAGGTTTGAGGCATTTAGGGCTGTTGCTTCCAAGGGGTTTGTCCACCAATGTTATAACCCAAATTAGTATAATTTGGATTTGGTTGATATGTATAACAAGATTGTGTTTGTGACACCCCATAAAATGGTACACCAGCTTGTGAATAAATGATCCCTGATACAGGTTGTTGTAAATTAACCAATGGATTTTGAGTCTGTGGACCCAACATTTGATGATATTGAGTCGAAGAAATTTCCTGATAAGGTTGATGTACAATATTTTTATTCTGTAACCGGGGTATAGATGTATTAACAAGCGGTATCAAAAAAAGCAGATGGAAACGATTGAGGAAAATACTGGTACAGGTAAAGGTCTCCCCGAAAATGGGTTGACTTAAAGGTGTATCAGGTTGTAGGATTTCTTCAATTGCGATTAAACTAGGAGGAAGAAATTCACTGTCAGGCCCAAAATATATTTTAGACGGTTGAATGTGTGATTTAGGAGTTTCAGTGGCTACAGAAATTTGTGGGGTGACCAAGATAGGGACAACTTCCGGTTGTTCAAGATTCAGATTTTCTTCCAAAGAAGAGACAGGATCTGGATCAATTTGTGATTGAACAATGTCGAGTCTAGGAGGTATGGTCTCAGCAATTGAATGGATTGTGACCATGGGTAGATGTGAAGACTTCGTTTCGACAACAGTAAACGAACCGGGATGTGTGGAAACAATTTGAGGTAACTCTGGTTTAAATGATGATGTTTTGCCAGAGGTACGAATTGTACTTGATTCGGTAGATCGTGATCGCCTTCGCCTACCAGAAGTAACTTTCGGTGGTAAAGGTGGTTTTAAAGCTAATATACGTGAACGGAGGGGGGTAGGATTGTGTTCTTCCACGATTACTGATTTATTTTATCCAAAAAAATAAACAAAAAGAGGGTAATGCTAGGCAAAAGGGTTTACCAAGAAACTGTGAATTAGAGAATACCTCCCGGCGAACCAAGAAGTACGGGCAAGTAATCTCCTCGAATGATGTGTTTGATGTATCACAATTTCAAGGCAGCTGACTCGGTTCACTATGGATGGATAGCACCAAAAATTTGTCCTCCAAAATATACCCAAAACTACGTGGAGGCCCAAGTCTGTATTAGCACTTTTTGATGTGAAACTGCACAATGAGAGCACCCCTTTATACTTATCGTAATGTAACACTGCCTGATATACCCAAGGGAACGTGGATGAGCTACGATATACTTACGTTCGTGGAGTGAGGTATCACACTTGGAATGTATCACATACAAGTTAACGATAGTTTCTATGTTTTACGACGTCGAAACATGTCTCTAGCCTAGACCTTCTAAATTTTATCATTAATGTTCCAATGCGTTGTTAAGTAAATTGAGATTTATTTTATGTTGATCTTGCTTAACAATTTTCCTTTCAGGTTCACCACGTTGATGTATATGAAATTCCTAAAATGTAAGCTATGAATTATAAATAAACTTTCACTTTCATATTTTTCAATGAAGAACCTAGCTACTAAGGGAAGGGAACGCCAATTTTTTTTTTTTGGAAAGAGAGAAAATAAATTGTGAGCAAAAAAATCAATGGAAAGAAACAAAATCAATGAATCACAAACTAAATGCAGATTTCCTAATGTTCCTTTTGCAAAAAACACACAATCCTACATGCAAATGAAAGTTTTTCTTTTTAGTTTCCTTAATGTTATGAATGCAGAAAAGAAACTAGGTGCACTAGATCAATAATCAAAATGATTTTTACCTTCGAGAAACGAAGAATACAAACAACAATTTCTATTTTTAAGGAAAAATGAGGATTTCAACAACAATTTCTCCTATCAAGGAAATGAAGATTTTACGACAATTTCCTATTTCAAAAGCAAATGATTCTTAATGCGACCACAAAAAATACTTTGAAATCAACTTGTCAATGATAAAGAATTTTTTTTCTAAACAAGCATTGAACAAATTTTCAGCCAAAGGAGGAAGAAGTATATAGAGTCATTGGTCGATTGAGCATCAAAATTTTTAGAGCACAGCAGCAAACAAAACTAAAGCAAGTTGAAAAGTCAGATTCAAGGGAATTTGGTCCCTTTCAGGAGCGAACATTGTCTCCAAGGGGAGACAATGCTCTGCAATGTAGGCTTGGAAGGGAGACAGTGCTCTGCAAAGCACTATTCCCTGACTAAGGGTGTGTTGGGCATAGTAGGCAAGGAAAAATACTATTGTTTGGCTCACTGTCTTTGCAAATTAAGGTCCGAAAAAGTCTAATATTTATGTGTAACAGCTACTGGGTGGATTTACAAAGAAAATCAATTCCAGAACAATGAGAATTTCACTCCCAATATGACCAACACACCTTTGAATGTCGGGAAGTGCTTTGCAGATCAGCCTTGGATGGGGCTACCTACATATGCAATGCACTTAGGCCACTTAGAGCTTGCGTTGGGGAGCTTTAATATGCTATATAATAAGCTTCAAACCATGGAAACCTTTGCTTGATGAAAGTCTTGCTTCATTTGTCTTATTTCTTGTCTTAGGGCATGTAGCAACTGAAATGATAGGGAATGGTAGACCCTTGATCATTGGTCCTGGAGATGATGCCCAGTTAACTAGGTCATTGGGAATGGAGCCCAAATTGACCTATAACAATTTTCCCCTAAAGCATGAGATCCAAATAATAAGAACATTTGATTGAGATGCTTTACACTATGATGAGCCTGGAAACAAGGCGGAATGGTCACCTGCATCAATCTTACAATACATTACATCATGATATATCCTCTATTGATCATAATTTCTGAGGGTAGGCATTCACATAGTCAGCACATAAAACAATTTAATAACATGTACATAATTCAGAAAGTCGTCTACATTGGAATGTTGCCCAGATGCAGACATGTCTATAGATATAAGCCCATGTTTGGATGATAATCTGTATGTAAGGTCACCGTACAGATGATGTGTACAAAAATCCTGAAATCACAGCCTAGATGGCTGAAACTAGATCCGAGGCCTTCTCATCTCATTCACTCGATCATTTGGGTATAAGTCTAGCCATGCGAATGTATGATTTGTCGTCGAACATGGAAAGACATCGTTTGATTACCAACCAATGATGTGAGATGTTAACAAACACGAGAGAACCACCATTAATTTCAATGGCCCTCAAGGTACTACAATACATTTCGTAAGGCATGAATAGATGATTTGATGTCAAATTCAAAACAAAATATTTCGGTCAAAGGTCTGGAAGAGAAGATCTTTTCGATGCTGTAACAAGCCTCATGGTAATGGAATCTGATGTTTCTAAGTGAACTTCCTGGATATTTATTTGTTGTCAACAGGGAGTCACCTTATTTCAAAACTGGAGTTACTGATTTCAGAGACAAGGGTATGACTTGATATAGCAATTTTCAAGGATGACGGTCATGAAAATGAAGGTTTACAAGTATTGCAGAAGGATGAGTTTTCAATCACTGGATGAATTCTCTTAAACATATCGGCAACACTATGATGAGTTGGTAGCATTGACCCAAAACCAAAGTTAAGGTACGATGAACCATAGGTGTGAATGAACCGTTAAGATGATTACCCAACCCAAACAGTCACAAACATGGAGTGAAAGAAGTGTCATGTTCAAGAGCGACTTGCTACCAAAAAGAAACTTTTCTTGCTTTTCCCAAATTTTCCCCGATCATTTATTGACTAGTACCTCTTTATTTTTTAACAAGCTTGAGGAGGATAACATTTTCTTGATCTATAATTCAACCCTTCGAGCGAATAAAGTATCGCTATTTAATAATTTGACGAGTCTAGCGATGAATGAAACTCGATTCTTGCCATGATCGACAAGCCCGTCGCTATTTTATGTTTTAACGAGTTTAACGATAGTGATAGCTTGGTCCTTTTTCATATTTAGAGAGTCTGAAAAAAAAGGACGAAAGAGAACTCCAAAAGTACTTTTTCGTAAATTTGTCACTCAAATCCAAAAAAGTGTAAAATAATATCTAAGAGAACCTCTTTGGTCATGTTTAACCAAGGTATTCGTTTTTCATAAATAATCCATCTCAGTCCAAAAAAGGGTTAAGCTTATACTGAGTAGATATCAATTCATTTACTTTAACGAGCTCGAAATGACAAGTGGTCGGCAATCTTTTCACATTATCAGAGTTTGAAAAGAGCTGAAAGAAGACTCCAGGGGTTCCTTTTTCATTGTTATCGAACCTCAAAAAGGAGATAAAAGTGCACTTCAAATCCTTTTTCGTTTTTAAAAAAGCTCTAAAAATAAGGAGGAAAAGTATGCTTTGTGGTAAATTCATTCTTTGAAATAAATCTGCACGACTAATTTGTTCCTCAGTTGTATTTCCTGTTCAGAACAACATCAAATGGATTAAAAATACCTGTTTCATGATAAAAAAACATAATAAAACCATATTCATACCAATAAATTTAATTTTCAATAAATTAAATGAATATAAAAAGTAGTTTCACTATTTTGGATCCAACAAGGCCAATGGGGCTAAGCATTGGAGCATCTTAATGCTCAATCTAATTGTAATATTCCAAATATGGAATTTTCTACAAAAATAAGAATACCTTAAGGTATTAAAAATTTGGATAACATAAAATGATCCTCTGATATAATTTATTTAAACACATATCTTTCATAAAACAATCACAACAAAAAACTATGCCTTTTTACAATGTGACCAAGTGGGGAAAAGCAGCAGTTTTGACCCCAAAACATTATTTTCTGAATATCTGAGTTATAACAGTGGAAACTAACAGTTGCGTATCTTAGAATAGGAAATATAGGAAATACATGCAAAATATTTTTAGAAAAAAAATTCCTTTAGCATAGTTAAACAGACTTCCCATGCCCAAAACAGCTAGAAATTGCCAAAACCCCAAGACTACAAAATGTCGGAGTAGCTGCACCAATGACTGCAGAGTCCAAAGAGAGGTTAACTTAGAAAATAGAGAAATATATCCAATAATATTATTATAATAATTAGTGATGTACAAAAACAGAGATCTAATCTCTTTTACATAGATCCAAGAAGACCCGACAAGGGTTTCTTGACAGAAAAGATATACAAGAAAAAGATGCTGCAAATCTATGGCTGAATTATGTTGTATGGCTGAAGCTCTGCATAATATGGCTGAACATGCAAATAAATGGTTGTAGATGCTTCCTCTAGCTTTCGTAAAGAAAGGTTGATCCTCCTCTTGGGAAACTAGCTCCTCAAAATGGGGTTTTACCCCCTTCCACTGCACACCTTAAGAAATAATGCAGTTTTATAAAGGGAATACATTTTTTCTGAATTTAGATGCTTGGCCCAACACCAGGTAGTGGAAAATTCAGATCAGAAAATTCCACTTGGATTTCTCAAGCAAGATCTCCAAGAAAGAGTAGGGAATCCCCACGCGGGCAAACCCTTGCACTAAGCAATGCAACAACTTAGCTAAACAACTAAGTATGCAGGAGGTCTAAGAAGACCTCATGAAAATATAATTTCCAATATGTCCATATGTTTTCCATCTCCTTCACTATATATTTGATGATCTTCCTCACCAAGGGTCCCACCTACTATGAGGTTGCTTCCATGCAAAGGCTCCTCCACATAAACTGCGCTGTCCAACAAGATGGTGAAATATATCTAGACTTGGTCAACCTTGAATGATTCTTCATGCCTTGCCCCTTTTCACACTCAAGGTGCCTTCATTTTATCTAGCTGGATTGATATCTATTCACATTGAGATGCCTTTATGTAGGATCCACTTCTTTGAGAATAAATCATGTTGACTTGGTCAAACTTGACCTTGGCCACATAATTTAGACCTTGTTCACACATGTGGATGATTGAACTGGTTATTACATGATCACCTTTCACATTAGGAAGGATATTTATTCATATTTGAGCAAATTATGAGCCTCCTTTCCCGTTTATTCATCAATCTAAGTTTTAAGAGAAAAATTAATATTCCCATTAGATGAAGCTAATTTAGGAACATTACACTAATTCATGAAACATGGGATGAAGATATGTATTGTGTGATGGGGCTTTTCCTTTGTGGAGAGAACTACCTTATTGTATGCACCTCATTTATTGATGATGATTTTGGACATCATATGGTTGTCACTTGGTACTTCATGATGGGAGGAGGACATCTAACCAAACAGTTGGAGGCCATTCTTTAAGTTTTTAAAAGACAACTTTGGAACCAAACATGCATAACCTATTGCAGCAAATGGAGGAATGATTCCTTATGTGGATTCCATTTGGAGGGGAATATATGACTTTGCATCTACTTTTGGAGTTGCTTAAGGACAAGCAACATTTTTTCGGGGCGGACTGTAATATTCCCAAATTTTCATATCATATTTGGAATATTAGAGTCCTTGATTTTCTTAATGAATTAAGTAAACAAAAGGGTGGAGGGACCCACAATCCTCAATAAGAATAAATATCCACTTTGTGTGTGTGAATTTGGATTAATTTAGACCAGATCTGCAAAAAGAGGTAGTTGAGAAACTACTAATGTGAATGAGATTGGAGATCATGTTTCATTAAATGAGAGAGATCATGGAGGGTTGATTCAGTCAACTAAGATCTTGAAGATGTCAAACAAAGGGTCATTGAGCATTAATGATGAAGTGGTGGAGGATCATGTGCAAATGAAGCACACATAATGGAGGAGGTGTACATTGCACCTAGACTGTTTGGTTGATTTGGTCAAACAACGCAGTCCCACTTGGAGGATCTTGTCCACATGAGACTACATAGTTGAGATTAGGGCCAAGGCTTGGGATGGCTCAATATTTATAAAGGAGATGAAGGAAAAGGTGAAAGGCATCTTGGATTATTTGATGTATGATCTTTTAGATCTGGAATTGTCAAGTGACATTCCACTGCATTCTTTGGCTGTTTAGTAGAGATTGTAGGTGTTGTTTAGCATAGGGTGTTCCCGAGTGGGAATACCTCCTCTTTCTTTGAGTGATATCTAAGGAAGAGGTTTGTACTTCATTATACATTAGGCTTTAAGTGCCATTTCCTTTTTCTATTTTCTGCAGAACATTCCTATTTAGAAATCTACAGATTTCTGAAGATCAGTTTGGAAGGTGGAAGTTGTCTTCAATACTTCAGCTAGAGAACAAGGTGAGGGATTATTCCCATCACTTGGGATTATAGATCAGCACTCCCAAAGCCACATTGCAGATCTAGAATCAGGCCAAATGTTATTGATCTCCTAGTAGCAGTATTCTCTCCAAGAATAACGTTTTCCATATTGCAGATCTAAAAGGAGGAAGGAAGTTTTTAGTACTTCAGATAGCTATCCAGTGGAGGATCATTCCTTCACATTGTCATCAGTCTCACCATCAGCCTGGAGCTTATTGCATCATTTTTTAGAAGGTAGACGGCCTCTCTTTCCCTCACAACGCAGTTTCTGTTGGCATCTGTGTTGCAGCAACTAAATTCATCATTGGAGGATTGAGAAGGTAGATCTAGAGCTCCCAGCTCATAGATCTGAGGAAGGGATCAACCCTTCAAGAATAGATCTTATCTGAGCACATATTTCAGCAATATATTCTTCATATCTAGTTTCCGATCTGTATTTCCAAGCAGATCAAGGATCAAATCATAGGGAGGTGATTTTCCAAAGTTTCAAATCTGGAAAACCCTTTCTAGGTTATCCTAGGAATCCATCACAATGGCCAGATCTTGAATCTTGGCATCATTAGAGCTCCAGTTTTGAATAGATCTACATTTCTCTTTTTAGCCTGCTACCATATGTTTATATTCTGCTAAAGAGATAACGCATTATTTGCTACAGAGCCTCAACAGTTATGTTGTACCTACTACACACATGTTTTCAGGGTGATCCTAGCTCATCTTTTTGGCTAGATCTACCTATATACTTGTGTAACTGATTCATCTCCAATATAATAAAATAGCTCAACTCTTTCTGCATATTCTGATTTGTACTTAGATTTATTGTTTATCTTGCTATAACTTCTTATATTGTGTGAAGTATTACTGCATTCTCCCTTTTGGGATATTAAATTTTGGTTGGCCATTCCCGAATGACTTTGATATTTTATTGATCCACATGCACCCCCCGCTCATCAATAATGTATCCTAGATACTGAACCTGGGTCATGCCAAAAGTGCACTTCTCTAAATTGGCACACAACTTGTGTTGTCGTAGTGTTTGGAGGACCTGTCGGATGTGGTGTTGGTGCTCTTCCCAAATATGGCTGAATATCAGGATGTCATCCAAGTACACCACCACAAATGAGATTATGAATGGCTGCAATATGTCATCCATCAGCCTCATCAATGTTGCAGGAGAATTCGTCAACCCAAAAGGCATGACCATCCATTCAAAAAGTCCCTCCTTAGATTTAAAGGTTTTCTTCCACACATCGGAGGGTTCGATTGGTACCTGGTGATACTTAGACTTCAGGTCAATATTGTTGAAATATTCCCCCCCTTGATTTAGTCCAGAAGGTCATTAATCTATGGGATCTCCTACTTATTGCAGAAAATGATCTTGGTCAGTGTCTGATAGTCAATGTAGAGTCTCCAAGTCCCATCCTTCTTCTGTACCAACATGATCGGGCTCCCACAAGGCGATTAACTCAACCGAATGTGACCTTTCTACAACATCTCCTAAATATGTCTCTTGATTTCGTCATTCTCCAAAACATAGCACCGAATATTGTTCCATTGGGTAGCAGTGCACCTGAGGTTAGATCGATGGAGTGCTTGACCTGATAGTGCATAGGCACCCCTGTAGGTGAGGTGAAAATGTCCCCATACTACTCCAGGACCTTGTCCATATGTTGTTTTCATTCAGAAGAGCCTTGTCTGGAGGTTGTGGCCACAATCTTCTTCTTGTCGTAAGGATGGGTCATCGGGAAAACGAATTTCCTGATTTTGGAAATGAGCTTACTGCACTATTTTGCAGTAACCAAAGAGATGTTAGTAGGCGAAGCTACCTATGGTATCCTATATAACTCATTACCCAAAGTAGAAATAATAGTGTGAGGCCTGGAATCATACATAACATGTCACTTCCACAAGTATGGTTGGCCTAATAATAAATCACAAACATAAAGAGGAGAAATGTCGCATAGTACCTCATCCATGAAGGGCTTGATGTTGTAGGAAAATCAACACTGTTGGATGATGCGGAGATCTCATCCTTGGTGAAGGCACTCAATGTTGTACGATTGTGGGTGTATTGTGGTCAACAAGCCAAGCTGCTTCACAACCTCTGCTAAAATGAGGTTGTTTTGGCTTCCATTGTCGAAAATGAACTATAGCGGGGAACCATTTATCAACATATGGGAATGGAAGGGGTGCTCCCCCTCCTCTAGATTTTTTGGTTCCCCCTTCTGGATATTCATGCTGGAAACAATGGCATTGAGATCAACATTGATAATATGATTCCCTTTTTCATTCCCCTGGTTATGTTATAATTCAGAGTCAGAGAATGCATCTGATTTAGAATCCCTCAACTCGACCTCTAGTGACTGCTTTGCTCGACACTCACTTGTGTTGTGAGTGGAGATATTATGGAACTCACACAAATTTCCTATGTCCTTCTTTGGATTCATGGTGTTTTTCTTTGCTTGTGGCTTTCATAGGTTGTCCTGGGCCACCTTGCCTTGGTTTTTTCCTTTGTTTTACAGTTTTGGGGAGCCTTTCCCTTGCTTCTGATTTGCAGATCCAAAGTCTCACTTCTTCTATTTGAATTTCTGCTCAATCTTGGCAACATACTAGTATGCTGCACCAAGAGAGGAGATATCAATGAACTCCATTTCCTCCTAAATGTATCTGTGCATATAATGGTGGTACTTCAACACCAAATTTTTCTCTAAATCTTTGATACCGAAATTTGTGTGCAGGGTATGGAACAAATTTGTTAGCTCATGCACATGTTGTTCCCTTTGCTGTCGCAGTGTAGTCCATTGTATGTACTTGTCCTCGTAGCTCCCACAGGATAATGTTATTCCTTGATGGAATTTTAGAAAGAATCCCAAGTGGGTGTGGTCGAGAATAGAGAGGGTTCTCTCTCGTCCTTTTTCACATAGTATGTTTTCTAGTAGTCCTTGACATGGGGGCGGCTTTGAGGAGTGAAAAAGTAATACTTTCCCTGTTGGAAAAGTCATGAGCTAAGAAATATCCTTCTAATAGATTCAACCATCTATATATATCTTTTACATTTATTTTGCCCACAAATATTAGAGTGTCAAAGTGTACTTGTACCTTAAAATGAGTGGCACCTCTAGAGTGGCCGTTGGATGCAGATGTGTCGCCAGTGGCAGCCATTGAAGGATCTAGGAAAATTAATCCATCATCATGTTCCTTTGTTTCTTAAGGGCCTCCTCGAGAAATATTTTGATAGTATCTCCTAATCCCTCATATTTCTTTTATTCCCCCATGGGAGGTCATCGAGGCTTGCGAGGTTGATCTTGCAAAGATTCCACCAGATCAATCTCCAACTCCTTATACCTCAACCTCATTGGGGACATGCAAAGAAGGATCGAGAAAGAGTAGATCAATCTGATACCACTGATATTTAATTATGCAAGAACACATTAAAATACACAAATAGACATAAATGCATAGATGCAACAAAAATAAAACTTCATTTCATTAATATCAAATAATTTAAATATTATTTCAGATAGAATGGAAATAAACTAGATAGGGTGCTGGTATTTTATCTCTGAGAAGAGATGTGGTGGCTATAGGCCTCTGAACTAGGTTAAAATGAGGCTCAAGGGCCTTTTTATTATTCAACAACATAGGAAAACCCTACAAAACCAAAACCCTAACCTTATGAGATGAAACCCCAAGAGTTTGTGGGCCTTGTTGGAGTTAGTTGGGAAACTAGCTTCTCAGGGTCGTAAGTTGGTCATATTATCTCCATTTGGCACGTACGATATATCATCAGAAATATCTCTCTGATTACAAATTTTTTTTCCATGATCCCCTGCCTACAGCTATGGGCCTGCTATAAAGCTCAAAAAACACCATTTAGGGGGTTAAAACTGCTCTGAAATTCTAGGACCTGAAAAAATGCTAAAAATAGTAAATGATGTTACAAAAAAGGAAACTGATGAAACCAGTTGGAGGTCTAGGTGAAATAGGTGTGTGGCCACCAATATCCACCTAGATCAAAGAATCAAGGGATTTATTCTCAAATTTATCCATGAAGAGGTTAGATACTATAGGGGACAACGGGGAACCCATAGCTAATCTAGATGTATGTTCAAATAATTCACCTTGGAAGGTGAAGAAATTATAACAAAAACATATTTATGCAAGCTTTGTCATCTCTGGGTCCGTGACCTCTTTAACTACCTAGAAAACTTCATCGAAAGGAATCTTTATGAAGAGTTGCACAACATCAAAGATTACAATATTATCACCTAGATCAAGATTTTCTTTTTTAATAAGATAAATATATTGGTCTGAGTATTTAATGTAAGAGTTGGTATTACCAACTACAGGAGCCAAGGTAAGAGAAACTTATTTTTCTAATTCATATGTGGATTCCCCAATAGTGTTGACAATATGTCTAATAGGGGAACCTACTTTATGGATATTTGGGGCTACGTAAATTCGAGGGATCATTTCACTGTTAGTACAAATCCACTTCTTTATGTTTCATCAATGTTAGAATCCTTGATGGCATTTTTAACCACCCTAGTAATATTGGAAATAGGGTTTTCTTTAAGCTTCTTGTATCTACCACTATTGTACAAGTGGTCTCTCATTTCGGAGATGTAATCTTCTTTATCCATAACTACAGTTGTGCCCCCTTTGTCAGCGTTTAATATGACTATGATTTTATTCATCCTTAAGCTTCTCAGGGCTTTCAATTCTCCTTGGTTTAAATTTCTCTTAAGAGTATTTTCTTTTCTTAAGGTAACCACACAATCCTACCTGATTTTTTTGTTATCCTCATCCCTAATATTTGAATCCCCTCCTCAAGGCTGCAAATAATTTCTTCAGTCGAAATATGGTTGGGGGCTATGGAAAAGTTTAGCCCTTTATTTAGGACTTCCTCTTCCTCATTTTTTAGATCATAAGAATAAATGTTTACAACTTTCTTATTAATAATGTTATAATGGTTAATGAGAGAAACATATTTTATAATCCTTTGATTAATATTAGAGTTTATGTTAGACGTAATAGAATTCAATATCAAGTCGACATTGTTATTGATAATGGTGCAAGGGTGTGGGCTTCTAATGTCTATCTCGTTGTTGGACATCAAGAATCCTTCGGTGATGGTGGAAGGAACCATGTAAAATATGCTATAGGTGAAAGGAATGGTGCTGAGTTTGAGACATTTGATGAAATGGTTGGTTACAACAACTTCCATGTGATTCATAATGATATTGATGAAATAATTGATGAAAACATCCTTCACAAATTTTTTTCACTTAGAAATCCTTTCAAAATTCATTCATTTAACATTTGAGGGTTCTGAGACTCATCAAGAAGTTCAGGCACTTTATTTTCTTCTAATGGTTGTGACAGGTTCTCGCAAGCTTGATGGCATCCCAGGCTAGATCCAAATATTCTTGCATAATTCTTTTATCAGCATTATTTCACTATATGTAGGCTCACTCTCAAAGGATTTTCAACATTTTCAAGTTATTTTTCTTAATCCTCGAGATAAAGTCTCTCGTTGGACAAAAGATTTATTTTTAGTTAAATTTTATTCATGAAAATACCTTATATAAAACCCAAGGTTGGAGTGAATATCCTTCATGGATGTACACAAATTTGAAACTTTCCTTTCATATTATAATAAAACAATATATTTCCCTATCAAACTCTTCCATGGATGATCAATTTATTATCTTTCTTTTGCATGTTATGGGTGTCATTCAATTCTTGAATCATCTGTTGGAGCAAATCCCCTGTGCTAAAAAAATGATTTCTCACATTGATATGAATGTTAGATGTGACTTGACACATGCATCGAATATTTTATTATCTTTTTATCCTATGTTCTTTCCCAAATTTATGATGCCAACAATTGTTTTTAATTCCACAATATTTCATATTTCCAGTTTATTATTGTTGAAAGTGGTGGATACCACCAACGTACAGGGGTTCTCCCCGATGTGAAGTCCCAATAAGACCTCACACTGTTTGGAGTCATAGCCCCATACATAGTGTTATCCCACATAAATTTTCAATTTTTTTGATAGGGTCGCTCACCTATGTTTCATTTTGTCTCAATAGGTTGGTTCATGAAATTGATGAAAAAATCCATGGAATAAACCTTTATCCTAGGTCTAAAACACTCCATTAGTCAAGTCATGTCACTCATATCCACCAAATTCCACTTTAGGTTCACAGGCATGTTTTCAAATCAAATTAATGCCACCTGTCTATTTTTTCACAATTTTGTAGCAAATATAACTGCAGAATTGAAGATTTTGCTACGGAATCACCTGAAAATTCCATAGCGATTATGCCAAGTTTATAATTGTCATTGCTGCGGAATCATGTTTTTTAGCGTAAAAACAGAGGATGACAAGTTGTCAAAGTTATAGTGGTTAGTGATAAATGTGAGGTCATCTAATTCATTATCATGATCACCCAACCATGAAAAAGCGTGAATACCCTCATCATTACCAATCACTGCCACATTTGGCATCATTTTCCCACTTTCAAATTCTTTTTTTTTTTAAATCATCTCAAAGAACTGCTTTGTCATATGTTGTTCGATTCTTGCATGTAGAAGTCCACCATCGTCTTTGAGAAGCTGACTCCCACCGTAGGAAGTTTGTTGTTTAGTTTTTCTCTCTACATGTGTCACAATGAAGGAGACAACATGGTTATAAGAAAGGATGGATATGAAGAAGAAATTAAAAAAGGGAGTATCTTGTGTGAGATACGAGCCCATGGAACTCATGTTATTAAATGAAGACCCCATTTTGTGGAGGCATTCAACAATATCGGAGGCTTGCAATTCTATCAAAAGATTCAAGGATTTCATCCTCAAATATCAAAGGATTTTTCACTGAAATTTATAAGAAAAAATTTGAAGGTGGGGGTTTTAAATTTCACAGTGTCACCTGATACCATTTCTCAGCCCATAGAGATACCAAGAGAAGGTGAATAGGGGTTTAAAGCCATTAAATTCAAGATGCGGAGTTGTGATGAATTTGCTAAAGCACAACACATTGGAGCTGACATGGAATTTGGGATTCCAAGGAGTTATATGAAGGAGAATTATTCTAAACTAATGTTTGTGATCCATAAGTACTTTACTTGTGAGGGGAGGTTTCATATGTTTTACGTGTACCATTTCAGGCTCCTATTACATTCCACTGGTGAGAAATCCCTTGATATTCATTTATTTTTGTTTAGGAGCTTAGGGAAGATGTCTGATAAGGTTTAAGACAGGGCTGAAGGCAATGAGACATCAATATTTTAGTATGGTTTGATTAAACTCTTAGTGTTGGAGGAATTGACGAAATTAAACATAGATTGGGCATATTTCCTTTACTTAGTGATTATGAAGTTGATTCGGTGACAGCTAAGAAAACTCCAAAGCCAAAAGTTACTTCATTAAATAAAAATGATAAATCTCCAGCTATGACAAAAGGTGTAAATTAAGAAGAGGAAGAGTGTATCCTAGAGCCAATGGATGTTGAAACAAAACCCATGCAAGATGAATAAATCCCACAACCTTCATATATAAGAAAAAAAAAAGAATATTATTAAGTATGGTAGCAGGAGGATAACTAGAAGTCACACAAATGGGAAGGGAAATATTGAATACATCCTCCAAGCTATAGATATTGATGAGATTCCAGTTGTAAGAGGTGAAGATATTGAAGGTGACAAGAAGAAGAAAAAGAAAGGTAAGACTGTTAAAAAGATTAATTTTGCAGGAGAAGATGTCGGTTTCTTACTTCAGCCAAGGAAACAACTTACTAGGCTACAACTAGAAAAGGATGTCATGGAAAACAAGAAGACAAAATATGTTGAAAAAGGCAAGAAGCATATCATAGAAGACATTATATACTTGTCCCCAACAACAGAAGAGGTTTTTGTACAAAGGGAAGGAAAGGAGAAGATGGTGGAAAACATTGAAGTACAGGTACTAAAGGAATAGCTAAGAGAGGCCAAAGAAGAGGTCCTTGAAATCAAGTTAGAATTACAAGAGGCCAAGGTGGACAGAAATATGATGGAATATTTTGAAGAAAAAGTAAATGATCAGCTGAACCAATATGATAAATCACTAAAAAATGCCAAAATGTTGTTGAGAAGAACACTTCCTTTGAGAAGGGTAATGAAACACACCAGAAAGAGAAACCTATGGTTACAGTCTGAAAGGAATAAACTAAAGGGAAAGGTTAAATAATTAGAGGATCAAATGGAGATGATTCAGCCAAAATTGAAGAAAAGAGTACTTGAAATTGAAAGTGATAAATGAGCCTGAGGAGATGTAGTCTTCTACTATTAAAGATGATGTTTCGAGAGTTTCAAGATTTGGCCTAAAACATTTTTGACAATTTTGCAGCATTCAAGAAACATCATTTCCAATTTTAAAGGTGAAATTTTGAGGAAAAAGGGAAATTTTGTGTTTTTTCTGCTAATTAGGAATTTTCGTAGCGAAGCCCAGGCTTGAAGGCTAGATTTTACTATGAAATCCCTGTAGGTTACTTTTTGTAAAAAAACACATTTTGGGTGGAAATAAAAGGAGGATAAAATTTGTATTTAGCTTATTTTTTGAAACAAACATAACCAAATCAAAGAGGAAGGCTAAATATTGAACTAGATGGGTGAAATGGAATTGCTACAAAACCACACTATGAAAATTCCTGTTACACTATGTTTTTGTAGCGAGCAGATTTTGGTAGTATTTTGGTATTTTAAAGGCGTGTTTAAGGTCAAACAACCACATGGAGAAATTAAAGGGTATCACCAGAAAATCTAGTTGAGTTTTTCTCCTCAACAAAGGTGTCCTCTGTTCCAGCTCAGCATAAATATAGTGAACAAATTTCATGATTATCTTCTCCTTAAAAGTAGTGTGATTGGTTGCTATATATAATGGGGGTATTTATGTCTTAATTATGGCTATTAAACTCGAGAACTTTTCCATTATTGATGTAATTATCCAGTTATACAGTTAGTGAATGTAATAAATAAGATGTAGAGTCCTAATAGGCTTCTAAGTCTAAATTCATTAGGTGTCTGTTTTAGTTCCAGGTATATAGTTTATTGTTAAGTGAGGTGTCAAAGATGATGATTCAATGATCTAGCTAGATGGGCAGATCCAATGTAATTGACAAAAGCCTTTTAATAGGCAGAACTTAGAAAAATAAAGGGTTGGAGAATTTTATTTGAGACTACCACTTTGTAATGTTTTTGATGATCAGTGATATACAGTGACTGTGTTTTTCTTCTTCACCTTAGACTCTTTTGGTGTTTCAGTGAGATTTTTTTGTATGTGTCTTAATATTTTTCTTTCAATATCTTGATGTTTAATTACTCAAAATTTGTGTTTCTCATGCTCTGAATTCCTTTGAACATTAAGCTATTGAGTACTTCTGCATGTATGTTGTCCTATCCTTAAAACATTACAAGCCTCATCTTCCCCAAGGAGAGCCATTGTCATTGAAATTCCTAACATTGACTCCATAAGCCCAATGGTAGTAAACCCTATACATTTTTCACCTGCTATCAAACACATTCAAGTAAATATCATAGATTTAGCCATCTAATTGAATTCTAATTGAACAAATCACAAGTTACTTTGAGAGATCCCTCTCAGGCTGAAGAGGCTAATCTTCAGTCAAAAGCTGGTTTGAAAGAGCTACTCTAAGTTGTTTGGTGGAGCAGCCCATCTGTACCAAGTTAGTGATAACATAGAGTATTAACCAACCACCATAACTATAATGGTCACCTTATTTTGAATGGATAAAACAAATATTATACACATAACCTTTGAATAAGTAAGTAAGTTGACATTGTGGCATGCCGATTACAGTGTGTAAAAGGATACTTTCACGAGGGGAGACAAGAGTGAGTCTCTAGAAGGAGGTAATAGTACTAACCTAAGAGAGACAAACAAGAGAAAATAAATATCTTTTAGTTATATAGTGAATTATTTCACATAGACGCGATGATCATTAAAGCAAAAAAACACACATTCAACATGATAAGTACCAAATCTAGTGAAGTATTTAAATTTATTTAGTACAAATGAAGATAAAATATACCACAAACATCCATAGAATAGTCTCAAAACATTCATGAAACCTGCATGAAAATGTGTTGAATCATTGAGATTCTCATTAATGAGTGAAAGACCTCAGCACACAATTACAATGGCGAGCCTCTAATTCTAATAGCAGAATATTAAGTCACTTCTTTATTCTCCAAAGAATAGTCTTCTATCCTATGCCAAGTTGAAGAAGCCAAAGCAATCTCTCCAAAGCATAAGCTTCCAAAATCCATTTTATTGAGTTATGAGGTTTTATTTATAAAAAAAGGGAGTTACCTTTCATCTACTTTCCAACTCTTACAATTCTATTGTGACATTTAGACTTCTAAACAACCTTTGGAATTCTACATGACCTTTGAATTTTCATTTTTCCACATGTGACCTTTCATATTTCACATGTGACTCTTGGAATTCCACAAATTAATTTTTGTAATTTTATTGTAAAATACATCATTATATTCCACATGATGATGTGGCATGAAACATGGGAACATATTAACCATTATGATGACACTTGTACATATTACAACTTCATAATGATGACATGGAATTCATGATGAGGGGGCAATTCCAAGTTGTCCTCCTTGCCGATTTGTCTTCAATATTCATGTGAGTTCTAATATATGCTTCATCTTCATTAAATATACTCTTTGTTGCTTATATTCACCCTCCAAAGGATCTTGGATCAACATTTGAATCCTTTGAGTCATCATACATTGTCTTCTTTCTGTCTTGGTCGGGGATCTACTTCATGTCTTCGTGATAGTTCTCCTTGGTGATTCTACTCTGCAGGTGTTTCTTTATTCCTTCTCCTTTATATATGCTTTTAGGATTACCTTTTTCTTTATAATAAGGTACTCCTACCAATTAAAATCATTTTTTTATCACTACCTAGCCTATGGAATGAACAACTCATGAAAGGCTTATCCAAGGATTGAAAGAATAAGGAATGATAAGGAAAGAAAAAATAAACCCATTAGTTGCATATTAAGGCTCCAATGTTCATTTTTACTATGCTATGCACTATGAATAGGGGATCTCATTGGTCTAGTGGAGGTGGGAACAACAAGGTGGAATAATGAATCCTTGAGGCTTAAGACTGCGACATGCACCAAGAAGGAAAGGAGGAGAAATAAGAAAGGAAAATTAAGGCTAAGAGAAATTTCCTTGATCCTTGTTACCTTTCCATGTGCTCAAGGATAAGGGTCTATACAGGTTCAACACAGTGCGAAGAAACAAGGGGGGAGAGTAAAGCCTTGAATCCAAAGACAACGTTGTGGAATGAAGGGGAAATAAGGAATTTAGGAAACCATAGTTTGACTAAAAAATTGGTCACTATTAATTTGGAATGTGATTTTCCTTATAAGATAGTGCAACCTAGCCCAAAAATGGGTGCTTGTTCATCTGGAATGTGATTTTCGCTGAGGGAAGCCTTTGGAATGAATTTGCTTTTCTTAGGAGGGTTTTCAATGCATTATTAGGATAGGAGAACCTTTGCGTTGCATGGTTTTCCTTTACAAGAAGGAAGAAGGGATGATTTAAATCTGTTAGGACTGTCTTATGTTCCATGAAAGGTAGAGGTGATAAAAAATATGTCAAGTGACTCAGTAGAAGCACGAAGGGTTAGGTGACTATCCTTGGAAGGATCATAATGTGTAGTAACTTGAGATGACCTCAAGGAGGAATCAATGCAAAAATATTGGTGAGTAAGTTTGTATCCTTTAGGCTCATGAATAGGCTAATATCATCATATATTAAGAGATTTAATTACTTCAGAACTTACACTGAGTAGGAGGACGAATAAGAGTTTTGAAAAACACTAAGTGTGGGACCTACAGAGTAAGAGAGAGAAATACATCGTAACAAGACTCAAACATGGATCACACATATTTTTCCACTGAAAAAATTGATATTAAGGCACACCTCAAAATAACAACAAAGTGACACTTAGAATACAAGTTACGACAAATGTGTCGATTGTGACCCAAAAGTTTGCTAAGATACAATAATTTGTATATAACATATTATAATGATATCTAAGTCTTTCTGATGTAGAAAAGTGTTTTGGAACTAATTCTAGTAATGTGTAAAGGTGTGGCACATACAAGTCTAATGAATGCACTTTAAAGCAACACTTATGATCATAAGAAAACCTACAAATGGCACTTGCAAATGTGAATGACCTTAAAAGAGAAACATATAAGAGTGAAGATAATGTAATAAAACCACTTCTTAAAGTCAAATAAATCGAAAATGACAACTGTGAATGGAAAAGAGACACTCATGAAATCGAAAGTACAGAAAAGACGACAGTTGAGAAAAATCACCAAAATAGAAGTACATACGCAATTATAGTGAGGGAGGCAGTAAGAAAGTGTGCACTAACTATCGACATGAGTTGAACATCACACATACACTATCTTGATGGATGGTGCTATGCTTGTTTAATCTTTCATAAAGGAAGCGTGCTCATAAATTTATCAAGCACTGAGCATGTGTGAGCAAGTGTCTTTGGCAGTTATAACTTTGAGAAGAAGACATGAATGCTTTATAAAACATCAATCGACCATGAAGAAACCATAAAGTGACAGATCGTAACATCCTTAGTATGATCCAAAATTCAAGTGTAATAAAATTTTTGGAGGTTTTTGATCAAATCATCAACACATGGAGACACAATGGTAGAACTCCATCTTCTCTATTTAGGTTTAATTATCTAAGTGCAAGGTCTCAATATTTCAAGAAGTATTGATTTTCCATACTTATTTCCCCAGTTTCTCTACTTATCCAAGTTAAATATAGAGTCTCAGCTATTATTTTCTCATCTCAAAATATTTCAACATAAGGCTAAGCATTACTCAACTATTTCGATAAGGTAGAAGGATAATAAGTATATAGATATTTTAAGCACATTCCCCTTTTTTGGTCCACTTCCAGCAAGCCTGAAACTATTTTGATAGGGTAGAAGGATAATAAGTATACAGATTTTTAGGGCCCTATATTACTAGTGTAATCCCTTATTTTTGTTAGTGTAGCCCCCTTATTGTTATTGTTGTGCCCCTGTAGTCCCCATATTGTTATTATTGTGCCCTTACATTATTATTGTTAGGTTTCCTAGGATTATATTCTGACCCCATGGACTCCTATATATATAAATGAGGTTTTGTCATTTGTGTCATCTAAGAATTGTTCATTTATGTAATGTAAAGGAGGTTTCCCCGTCAAAGTGGTTGATTTCTAAGGCGTTTATCTCTATTTTCTTCTACTTTGTGAGTTGGTTTCATAATATTTGGTATCACGTCTTTGGATTCTAGGGTTTCATTGCTTCAAACAGGTCATTGTGGCATTTTCACTATAAAAAAAATTTCTACGAAGTTTCAGAAGCTAAAAATAAACCCATTTGCAAAGTAATCCTAAGGAACATCATGTAAAAGTTTCAGATCTGGTTTCACAATAGTTTTAGAGATATGATTAGTGGAAGTTAGGGTTTTTGCAAGCTCCCAAATTTCATCTCAAAGAGGTGACATTGGGAAAATCGTCATAACTCTCTCTCTGAGCATCAGATTGGAATTCTGTAAAAATTGTCCGAAAGTAAACAGACTATGATTTCCTTTGTATCAATTTCATAGCCAAAGGAGGAAACAGTGGTATGTGGCATGCCATACAATTTTTCTCTACTAAACCATTCCATAATTAAGTCATTGTGGTAGATTGGGCATAAAGTTTCCTTGAAGAATCCAAATCAAGTCATACCTATGGCATTGGAAAGAAGATTTTGGGGGCTAATAAGGGGCCATCGATAAAATATTGGGGATCTAAAATCAGATAGATCCATCAGATTCAATATCAAGCTCCTCAAAAGCAAGAAACAATGTGTGTACTTTTTTAAAAATTGCACGAGTCTTGCTTGAAAAGTTAGTTTGAAGGGATTCCAAGGGAATATTGAAGCACAGATATCAGTATTGGGTTCTAAAATTTCTCCTAAAATGAATTCAACACCCATTAAGGCCTCTGAATTCTCTACTATGACTCATGAAGAGGAAGAAGTGCAACATTATATATAAAAATTACAAGAACAAGTGCAACAAATTTCTCTCTAACAAAAAGTAACAAAAAATGAAATGGAAACTAAGATGGATGGTTTGAAGAAAGGCATGGAAGCTAAGATGGATGGTTTGAATAAAGGCGTGGAAGCTAAGATGGATGTCATGAAAGCTAAGATGGATGGTTTAAATAAAGGAATTGAAGCTCATATGGATGGTTTGAATAGTGGCATGGAAGCTAATATGGATGGTGTGGAAGCTAATATGGAAGGAAACATGGAAGATTTGAAGAAAAACATGAAAGGTTTGAAGGAAGGTTGGAAAATTTTCTACAATAAAATATTCCTAATGGGAAAAAGGTAGTAGAGGAAACTCATGATGAGAAAAAAATAAATGTTAATCATGATTTCTTCGACTCTAATGTTGAAACTAGGACCCACCATATTCCTAAGATAGATATGAGGAAGTTTGATGGCAAGGATCCGATAACTTGGTTACTACAAATGGAGAAATACTTTTAGCTCCATAATATGAAAAACACACAAAATGAACGCATTGCAACTTTATGTTTAGAAAAAAAATCAGTTTGTATGGTATCGATGGATTTGTTCTCGTAAACCACTGGTCACTTGGTCAATTTTTACTGAGGAAATGATAACACATTATGAGGATACAAAGAGAAACACCTTCTTTAGCCAATTGATAAATCTCAAACAAAAGTGTTCAATGATGGAGTACATTAAGGACTTCCAAAAATTGAATATAAGGGTAAATGATATTCCATAGGAACATAGGATTGATGTCTTCATAGGGACTCTGAAGGATAACATCCAACATGAGGTTTGCCTTTGGGAACCTGATACATTGGAGAAGGCATTCAGGTTGGAAAAAGACATTGAAAGAAAAATTATGGAAACAAGTAAGCCTACCACTCACAATTATAAAGATGGAAGTGTTGCTACTCAACCTACCACTCACAATTATAAATATGGAAGTGTTGCTACTCTTAGAATTCCACATCCTACAAGGTTGACACCACAAAAATTGGAAGAAAAAAGAGCAAAATGGATTTTCTATAGTTGTGATAGAAAATAAAATAAAGGTCATAAGTGTGCTGAGAAGAAATTATTTTACATAGATTGTGAAGATGAGGAAGAAAAGGAAGAAGAAACTTCAAAAGAAGAGGATATACACCAGAAACCAACCCTAGAGGAAGAAGAAATGAATCTGACCATATCCTATAATGCATTGGCCGGAATTACCACTCCTCCAACTCTCAATATAGAAGGACATATCAAGAAGAAAAATGTAATAGTGCTTATTGATTCAGGTAGTACCCACAATTTTATTCAGTGTAAGGTAGCCAAGGAATTGAATTTCTTCCTATACCTAGTGCTAGAGTGTCAAGTGATGGTGGAAAATGGAGGAACTATAAATTTCTCTGGAAAGTGCCATAATATCAAGCTAACCATGGGGGAATTTGTATTTAATAGTCCAATGCTTTCAATTCGAATGGGTGGTGCTGATTTTGTACTAGGAGTACAATGGTTACTATCTTTGGGGATGGTAGATTTTAATTTTCAAGAAATTTTCTTGGAATTTTTTCTTGGAAGGAAAGGAAGATGAATTATGGCATATCTCAAGAAATCTGCGAAAGATAATAATCTCTAATTTCATGAAAAATATTCTGAATAAAGAACAATGAGTTGTCATTTCACAATTATGCTCACTATAAGTTCCAACATCAAAATAATATATTTGTTAAGATCTCCAAAAATTATTGGACAATCATTCCAAGGTGTTTGAAACTCCCAAAATATTCCCACCTATTAATGATCATGATCAGGCTATTCATTTTATTCCAGGAATTCTTCCTCCAAAAATTAGTCCTTAAAAATATCCTTATGTCCAAAAGAGCGAAATTTAATGTATGATTGCAGTAATTCTAAAGGCCTGTATAATTCAACCTAGTCAAATTTCTTTCTGTGCTCCAGTAGTATTGGTGCACAAGAAGTATGGATCATGGCATGTAATGTTCCTACTTAGCCTTAGCTAAGAGGAGACATTCAATTTTGATTTAATTTATGTTTTATGAATAAATGAATAAAGAAGGACATGTAAAACTCCTAAGAAGTCTAAATAAATCAATGCCCATGTGAAAAAAGGAAAATCTGGGCTATTCAAATAATCACTTGTCTGTGTGAAAGAGGTTTTGAGCCAAGATTTGGTCCACCTTAACCAAGTCAACTGCGTTTTCTAGGTTCATTGCATCTCCAAAAGGGACTGCGCACTTCTAGAAGGGAGCCTCTAATGTGAAAAGGACCAACTCATCCAAGTGGTTTAGGGTTTGCAAGAGCTATCTCATGTTATAAAAAGGAGGAGAAGACAAATGAAGAGGTTGTTGATGAATTCTATTTTTGAAGTATTTTTCTGCTTAGACAAATACCATTCTCTACTGTTTAGTGGAGGATTGTGATTGGAATTCCTGTTTAGGGGTTTCATCTCTTCCCTTGAGGATCATTAGAGGAGTTCTTTGATGAAGTTGGCCACTATTTGGTTTGAGACCAAGCTCTATCTTTCATGAGCAGTGCTTGCCCATTGAGGGTTTTTCAGCTGCTATCTTTGTAGCAAGTGGTGTTCTAGAACTGCTTAGATCTAGCTTTTTTTAAGAGGATTTCTCTATTAAAGTGTGTTATTCAGCCTCCAAAGAGTTATCTGATCCATATTATGTATCAAATCTGAAATTTCATTCAATTTATTCAGTCTCATTCACCCTCACCGCAGTTTCTTCTCAATACTGTGTTATTTGTGTAAGAGGGTTTCTTGTTTCAGCTTAATAATCAGATTGGAGAAGATCTCTTGGTGTTAGGCTTGCCTTCCCTTGGTGATTCATGGATTGGGTGGCTGATCCATGTCTTCGTGGATCTGATCTCGTCAGTAATAAATTTTATCTTCAGAAATTTATGGGTTTTCTACAGCACTGTAATTTGTAATTCAGATCTACGACTATTCATGCAATATTTTGATGTAATTCCAAAGGGATATTGTTCTTAAAGTTTTATAGCTTCAAGATATGTATTAGATATGATGTTTTAACTATTTATTTGTAATATATATTAAGTATAATTTACAGCAGCTGAATCATCTAAAAAATAACGATGTACCTTCATTGTTGTAGCCCCTTTCTATAAGGGATTTCTTCATTAAATTCTCTATATTTTCATGTAAATTTTATGGGAAATGTCTCTGATATGATTCATCAATTTTCAGACCCTACATCAGCTAAAATATTTAGCCAAGTACGCTCTCATGCTTCAGTAAAATTCTGCAGTAAGCAAGTCATGGGGAATCAAGGTTTTTAAGCCTAGTTTGAGAAGGAGAAACTGTTTAACTGAGCTAGGATTATTTTTTTGAGCCCAAATTAGGAGAATAGGTCCCTCATGACCTAATGTAACATATAAAACCATCCAAATACTCTTTTTGTACGCACATTTATGAATTTATGCATTTTGGGGTCAAAATCATTGCTTTTCCCCCATCCTTGTGAACATAATTAACATTATTCCTTGATTCTGTATATGTATTTGATGCTGAAGTGTTTTCAGACCCATATCAGATATTTTAGCTCGCTTATACTCCAATACAGTGTTTGAAGTTACTACAACCCTTCCCTTTGGTTGATTTCTAGCTAGTCTTATTCGTGGGAGATCTGTTTAATGTCTTTCAGCTAATTTTTTTTTTCTGGAATTCTATTCATAAGTTTAAAAAAACCTAAGATATGGGAAACCAGCCCTTTTATGTGCTATTTCTACACTGATATGCTTATACAATGTTCTAATTAAGCCCCTTGTGGATTTTCCTGATCTGGGATTTTCATCACTCCTAACTTATTTGGTTTTTTCTCCTCTTCTGGGTTATAATCTTAGATATTCTGATCTAAGGATCCCAAGGGCAGTAAAATCCAAGGGAGAGTGAGAAATACCTAAGTGTTGTGTTGCATCATTTTTCTATAGACAGAGTCTGGAACGGGCCAGGAAGCCTCTGGTTTTCACCCTCTCTTTAGAGGTGATATAACCAGTAAATTCCCTACCAGTATATCTCTGGTTTATAATTGCTGGTGTGTCTCTATATTTTTGTGAATCCATAGAGGAATATCTTAAGATATTCCCTATTGTGCCTATTTTTCCCCATTTGGAACATTACATGGCGCATGTGTGTAGATTATAGGGAGCTCAATAAGCTCACTATTAAAGATAAATTTCCCATTCCTATGATTGATGAATTTTTGGATGAATTACATGGAGCAATTTATTTCACCAAGTTGGATCTCTGTTCAGGATATCGTCAAATTAGAATGAAGACTGAAGACATTTTGAAAATAACATTTCGAACCCATGAGGGTCATTATGAATTTTTTGTCATGCCTTTTGGCCTTACCAATGCACCTTCTACATTTCAAGGGTTGATGAATTCCATTTTCAGCCCTTCTTTAGAAAATTTTTGTTAGTATTTTTTGATGATATAATAATCTACAGTAAGTCTTGGAAGGATCATGTTGAACATGTTGACAGGGTGCTCAAACTATTGGAGGAGAAACAATTATATGCAAAAACCTCCAAATTTTCTTTGGATTAAAAGAGGTGGAATATCTTGGTAATATTGTATCTCATGAGGGTTTTAAGGTAGACCCCTAAAAAAATTAAAGCCATCAAGGAATGGAAGGTCCCCACAACCATAAATTAGTTGCGAGGATTTATCTGGTTAACAGGGTATTATCGCAAGTTTGTTAAGAATTATGGGAAAATAGTAGCACCTCTAACAACATTATTGAAGAAATATGCATTTTCATGGACTCTTGATGCAAATAAGGCCTTTGAATATCTTAAAAAGGAAATGTGACAAGCACCGGTCTTAGCTACGCCAAACTTCACAAATTTTTTTATTGTGGAATGTGATGCCTCGGGAAATTGAATTGGTGTTGTTTTAATACAAGAAGGAAGACCCATTTCTTTGGAAATTCATCCAATCAAATGAAAGTATTGACAGAAATTTATTTATGAGAAGGAAATGATGGCAATACTACATGCATTAAAGAAATGGCGACCTTACCTAATGGAAAGACACTTCAAGGTAATAATTAATCATGATAGTCTTAAATACTTTTTGGAACAAAGACTATCTTCAGAAGAGTAGAAAAAATGGGTCACAAAGATGTTGGATTATGACTTTGAAATCATCTACAAAAAATGAAGCTATATGTTTTTCTAGATGCACTCTCAAGAAATGATGAGTATGTGGAAGCATTTCTTTGTGTCATTTCTATTATCCAACCATATTTGATAACTGAAGCAAGGGAGGAATGCAAGAATGACGAAGAAGTATGGACACTCATTCAAAATTTGCAACAAGATCGCATTGCATATGATACATTTAGTTGGAAAAAATGATTTCTTATGGTACAAATATCACTTATATATTTGTAAGAATTCCCAACTAAAAAGACATATCCTTTTGGAATTTCACACCTATCCCTTAGGAGGACACTCGGGATTTTTAAAAACTTACCGCGGGGTGAAGACAAAATTTTTTTGGGATGGCCTTCAATATGATATTCAAAAATTTGTGGCAGAATGTTTAGTTTTCCAAAAAAATAAAGTTGAGATAATTAAGACATCGGGTCTTCTACATCCTTTATCCATTCCAAATCAATGTTGGGAGGAGGTTTCAATGGATTTTATCATAGGTTTACCTAAGTCTGAAGGAAATAGTGTCATCATGGTGGTAGTTGATAAGCTTACCAAGTATGCACACTTTTGTGCATTATCTTATCCATTTAAAGCGAGTACATTTGCTATTGCATTTATGGAAACAATTCAAAAGCTACATGGAAACCCAAATATTATTGTAATCGATAGAGATCCCATTTTCACTGGAAATTTTTGGATGTAATTAATTTCTTTTTTGGATACTCAACTAGCTCATAGCTCATATTATCATCTTCAATCTAATGGGAAAACTAATATAGTGAGAAAATGTTTGGAAGGATATCTTTGTTTCTTTATATCTGATAAGAAAAAACAATGGGTCAATTGGTTACCTCTGGCTGAATGGTGGTATAACACTTCCTTCCACATTGCAGCAAAAATGACCTTGTTTATGGCACTTTATGGATATCATCCATCATCCATCACATCATCTTTAAGAGAAAAATATAAGGTTCAAGAAGTGGAATATCACATCGAGCATCAACAACAAGTCCTCCAACTCTTAAAGGATAACCTAAATTTGGCACAGAATTGAATAAAAAAACAAGTGGATCAACATCGAAGTGACGCAAGTTTTGATGTAGGAGATGTTAACATTGGAAAATTGTACATTAGAAGACGATATTAACAAGTCTATCACGAGCTTTAATGATGATATTTCACATTGGATTGGTAATAAAGCTTCCAAACCATACACCAATTGAAAAGGAGTAAATCCAGCCGCGTTTCTCACCGAGGTTCGATACGCCCACAAGTCAGAGTACATGATCAAGTGCTAGTTCCTTTTACAGACTCCTATCATCCGTTGAAGCATTCATTTAAGAATTTTTTTAATAGCCTTAGCTTTTCCATTTGATTGTGGATAATAAGGAGTAGAATTATCATGAGACAATCCTAACTTGGTTTTCAATTCAGACATCATATGGTTGTGAAAATGCTTCCCATGATCCATAACTATAACCTGTGGGACCCAAAACTGTGCAATAACGTGGTTGAAGAAAAACAATGCAGTTGTTTGTCCTGTGTTATTAAATGTAGGCATCACTTCGACCCATTTGGTAAAATAGTCAACTACGACAATAATATAACCATGCCCCCGAGACTAAGGAGGGTTACAGGTCATGAAGTCAATACCCCATTTTGTAAATGGTCCAACAGAGACAACAGGATGCATTGGCGCTGGCGGTTTGCGGATTGTATGGTCATAAATATGGCATGCATGACAAATTCTGACTGCGAGGATACAATCATGAAAAATAGTAGGCCAAAAGTAACGAGTGCGAAGTATCTTCTACGCAGTAGCATATCCAGATAAATGTCCACCACAAGCCTGAACATGACATTCATTTAATACTTTTTCAGCCTCCTCATGAGTGAGGCACCTCCTTAAGAATACGTCGCTGATCAGAGCGAGAGGTATTAGGTTGAAAAGTTTGGGTTTGGAGATAAATGATGAAATCCCCATACCAAGGATCATATGATCCGATCAGAAACAAAGACTCGCCTGGAATAGATGGTTCCTACGTGGTAGAATTACTATCATAGGGAAGGTCATAGAGAAGCTCAACCAAAATTAAAGATTTCTTTGACTTGGATTTGATGAATTCCAAATAAAATTCTTGCAAAATGACAATCCATTTTGAATCTTTTCCCCCTAGCAATTGAGGTGATAAGATATAAGTCATCGAGTTTCAATCCGAAACTATTGTTGTTTTTCAGAGCAGGATATAATGGCGAAATATTTGGACAGCTTGAACGGCTGCCAAGGAAAGATTTTCCATGTACGAATAGTTAACTTTCATATCATTGAGATTACGAATCAAATAATAGATCGAATGTTCAATTCCATATTCTACTTGGACCAAAGCCATAGTGATGGTCGTTTCATCCGCAACAATATATAGGAAATAATGATTTTGATAATTAGGAGGATACATTAATGACACTTGGACAAGATGGTCCTTGACAACATCAAAATAAGCTTGCACAACTTGGTCCCAATGGAAGGGAACTCATTTTTTCAATAATCGAGTAAATCCTTTAGCCATTTCAGCTTAGTTTGGAATGAACCTTCTCGGGACGTTGGCCTTTCCCTGAAGTTTTTGTATCTGAAGTAATTTTGATGGTGCAGGAAAGTTAAGAATGGCCTGTACCTTCAGTGGGTCTATTTGAATTCCTTCTTTTGAGACTACTAATCTGAGCAATCGACTAGAACCAACACAAAACACATATTTGTGCGGATTGAGACGTATCTTGTAGTGTCGGAAGTGTAAGAAAATGGCTCTCAAATTCATCGTGTGATTAGTCTGATTTCGTGAATGCGTTGGTAAATCATCTAGATATGGTTGAATAATGTGCTTGATTTCATTGAAAGCATAATCCATTGCTCTATGAAAAGTTTCCCCAGCATTATTTAAACCAAACGTAAGTTTCCTATATGCGAATGTGCCCTAGGGACATATGAATTCTTTCTTATGTTGGTCACTTAGGCTGATATTGATTTGATTATAGCCAGAAAATCCATCCATGAACGAAAAATTCTTGCATCAAGCACAATCATCAATAATCTGGTCAATAAAGGGAGTAGGATAGTTGTATTTTGGACAAACATGATTGAAATCTCGATAATCGACGCACACTCTAATTGTTCCTTGTTTTTCATAATAGGAATGATATTAGAAACCCACTCAGTTAGTGGAATGGGGTAAATGAAACCAGCACACAAAAGTTTTTCAAATTTTTCTTTGATAGCAATGGCTTTCTTCGGATGAATAGGATGAAGCCGTTGACACACCCTTTTACATCAGGATACATATTAATAGTGTGTTCAACTATACTAGTATCTATGCCTGACATTTCCTCATAAGACCAAGTGAATATATCCCTAAATTCACGAAAAAGAGAGTGATATGAATCAAGTTCTGATGGAGAACAAGATACACGGACATGATTGTTTTATACAAAGACAGGTTTAGTCAAAATATAAATAGAAATCGTTTCTTCGATATTAGATAAATTTCTCTTATATTCAATTGCATTAATCGGAAAAGAATTCGAAAAGAAATTTTGAATGGATGGGTGATATAGTTCACTAAGATTATTTTCTTCATAATAAGGAAGATTGGAATGATGATGATAATATTCCCATGGTTCTCCTTCTACCATCATAGCTTCCAAAATATTTTCATCTGTCAAAAATTTTGAGGAAAATGGATCAGATGGAGTACCAAAATCTAATGAATGATCAACCCAAACACTTGGTGACACTAATTTCGGATTTTCCGCCCAAGTCAAATATATTGATTGCTATGCCAGCTCAATAGGGCTGGGAGGTAAAACATCATCCAACATAGAAATATCATAATCACCCATACTCTTTCTTAAGCCAGATAGAGTGGAAGAGATCATGTAGCAGGTCTCTATGCTTGCAATTTCTGCCGACGTCGTGGGCGGTGGTAATGCAAAGGTTCCCATAAGAGTGGAATCCTTTAAGAGTCCTACACCAATGTTCTAGGTTTCTATTTGGGGTAAGTGAATATACAAAACACTTCTAGTTACCTGCGAAGTGGAGGGAAAAAAGGATAATTGGTTAATGACTGTGATTGTACCTTTATGTGGAAAGGCAATCATTCTAAAGTATGTAGAAACAATGGCAGTCATTTCCTATACCCATGGTCTTCCGAGTAAAATATTATAGTCAAGGGGTCCTTCAACAACCTAAACATGAATACTTACTATTTTTCCCCCTAATTCAAATTGCAGATTATTGATAATACCACAAGGTTTATATGTTCTTCCATCAAAAGCCTTCAACTTCGTTGATGATTGCGATAATCG
Source organism: Pinus albicaulis (assembly GCA_034641835.2). Lineage (NCBI taxonomy): Eukaryota > Viridiplantae > Streptophyta > Pinopsida > Pinales > Pinaceae > Pinus > Pinus albicaulis. Next base: position 110,004 of record JAXQQM020077726.1, read on the forward strand.
ATGCGAGCCAAGTGAATTCCAAGAGTTTAGAGACATAATTCACATAGATGCTCCCTCATCAATAATACTATGATGAACAAGGTTATTGAGAACATTTACCTGGATGGAGAATGCCAATTCTAGTGGTAATTGTGGCACATAGCCCGTATGATTAAAGACAACAAGATTATAACCAGTTGGATCAATTCCACCAATCGTCGATAATAAAGCTTGCTTCAGGGAGTGACAATTTTGTAATACCTCAAGAGCAGACATAGTTGAAGGGGATTGAGCCAAATCTTCAACTATATTGTAATTTTATGCATCTCTCGCTTGAGGATTATATGTCGATTTATGAATTACTCCCTTCGGTGGCTTAATCATCAATTCAGGAATAACAGGAGGTGGTACCGATTCATTATATGGATTCGTTGTCAAGGTAGTAGGTTGATTAGTGACTAGACTAACATAGTATTTATTTCGCGTCGACACCAAAATATCTTGTGAAGGTTTTGTAGTGGATAACACTAACACTTGGGAACTAGGAGCTGGATCTATAGCAACCAAATTTGTGTCCGGATTTGGAAATGGGTTGTCAACACAGCTGATGCATGAGAAGTCTTGATGATTTTTGAGACTTCAGCATGGTGAGGAAAGTCCCTAAAAAATTGTTCCTCGTTACATATTATGCATGGAAAACGAGGTTTGCGTGGTCCAAACGGTTGATCAGATGATCGTTCCTGTGGGTCAGAAGTTTTCTTTTTCTTTGATTTCCCCTTTTTCTCACCTCTTGATTGCTTATTGATTTTTCCTTTGTCAAAGGACACAACATTAATTTCAGAAGTAGGAGCAGGATTAGATGTAGTAGGGTGGTGTGTGTTTGTAGTGCCTATCAAGCCATCTCCGACATGAGAGTCCTTTATTTGAGGAGGAACATTGAAATTAGATCGCGACGCATTTAGGATTTTCTCATAGAGCATGCCAGAATGAGTATAAATGAAGTCTAAATATTTGGCACAAGCAATAAATTACTCTTCTGTGACGACGCCACCTTTAGCCACATCCTTAGTTACAGATGGTAATAGGGACTTAATGAACCATTTAGCAAGTAGCTGATCAGGAACAATTGTCTTAACCATTCGTCGATGGTGACACCACTCATGAATATGATCTGAAATGTGAGTAGCATTACTATGTTTTAAGTTGGTCAAGAGTTCCATTCCAGTTTTGTATCTAATCAGTAACTGGAAATGGGTATAAAATACTGTAGCTCAGGAAGTGAAATTATTGAAAGAAGCTTTAGGTAATTTAATGTACCATTTAGCAGCCAGAACTGTAAGCATTCGCTGGAAAATACATAATCGAACAGAATCATAATTTAGGGAATTCGATGAACACCATAAATGATAAGTCATAACATGAGTTGATGGATCTTCTCCAGGGTTTCCATTGAATTTAGGAATATCGGAGGGTAATTTATGTGGTATCACCAGCCACCAAAGAGCATAATTGATAGGATCATTGGTTAACCACTTAAATCTGGTAATTCCAAGGTTGCAACAAAAGGAAATTGTCTATTAATTTCAGGTTGAGCATAGCCAGGGTAAGAAGGAATTGCTTGGGAAACAGGTCTTTGAGCACCAACATATGGAATTTTCTACTGGTAACCCAGATAGGGGTTGTTTTGCATAGAAAACACTGGAGAATTATGTTGGCCAAAACATGGATATGATACTTGTTGAAATGAGGTTTGAGGCATTTAGGCCTATTGCTTCCAAGGGGTTTTTCCACCAATGTTATAACCCAAATTAGTATAATTTGGATTCGGTTGATATGTATAACAAGATTGTGTTTGTGACACCCCATAAAATGGTACACCAGCTTGTGAATAAATGATCCCTGATACAGGTTGTTGTAAATTAACTAATGGATTTTGAGTCTGTGGACCCAACATTTGATGATATTGAGTCGAAGAAATTTCTTGATAAGGTTGATGTACAATATTTTTATTCTGTAACCGGGGTATAGATGTATTAACAAGCGGTATCAAAAAAAGCAGATGGAAACGATTAAGGAAAATACTGGTACAGATAAAGGTCTCCCCAAAAATGGGTTTACTTAAAGGTGTATCAGGTTGTAGGATTTCTTCAATTGCGATTAAACCAGGAGGAAGAAATTCACTGTCAGGCCCAAAATATATTTTAGACGGTTGACTATGTGATATAGGAGTTTCAGTGGCTACAGATATTTGTGGGGTGACCAAGATAGGGACAACTTCCGGTTGTTCAAGATTCAGATTTTCTGGCAAAGAAGAGACAGGATCTGGATCAATTTGTGATTGAACAATGTCGAGTCTAGGAGGTATGGTCTCAGCAATTGAATGGATTGTGACCATGGGTAGATGTGAAGACTCCTTTTCGACAACAGTAAATGAACCGGGATGTGTGAAAACAATTTGAGGTAACTCAGGTTTAAATGATGATGTTTTTCCAGAGGTACGAATTGTACTTGATTCGGTAGATCATGATCGCCTTCGCCTACCATAAGTAACTTCCGGTGGTAAAGGTGGTTTTAAAGCTAATATACGTGAACGACGAGGGGTAGGATTGTGTTCTTCCACTATTAATAATTTATTTTATCCAAACAAATAAACAAAAAGAGGGTAATGCTAGGCAAAAGGGTTTACCAAGAAACTGTGAATTAGAGAATACCTCCTGGCGAACCAAGAAGTACGGGCAAGTAATCTCCTCGAATGATGTGTTTTATGTATCACAATTTCAAGGCAGCTGACTCGGTTCAATATGGATGGATAGCACCTAAAATTTGTCCTCAAAAATATACCCAAAGTTACGTGGAGGCCCAAGTCTGTATTAGCGCTTTCTGATGTGAAACTGCACAATGAGAGCACCCCTTTATACTTATCGTACTGTAACACTGCCTGATATACCCAAGAGAACATGGATGAGCTACGATATACTTACGTTCTTGGAGTGAGGTATCACACTTGGAATGTATCACAGATAAGTTAACGATAGTTTCTATGTTTTACGACGTCGAAACATGTCTGTAGCCTAGACCTTCTAAATTTTATCGTTAATGTTCCAATGCGTTGTTAAGTAAATTGAGATTTATTTTATTAAAATTTTCCTTTCAAAATTACCACATTGATGTATATATGAAATTGCAGCTATGAATTATAAATAAATAATTTTCAAATTTTTCCTAGAAGAACCCAGTTGGGCTAACAAGCGCTATTCAATTTTTTTTGGAAAGAGAGAAATAAATGAGTAAACAAATCAATGAAAAAAAACAAAATCAATGAATCACAAACTAAATGCAGATTTCCTAATGTTCCTTTTGCGGAAAACACACAATCCTACATGCAAATGCAAGTTTTTCTTTTTAGTTTCCCTAATGTTATGAATGCAGAAAAGAAACTAGGTGCATTAGATCAATAATCCAAATGCTATTTACTTTTGAGAAACGAAGAATACAAACAACAATTTCTATTTTGAAGGAAAAATGAGGATTTCAACAACAATTTCTCCTATCAAGGAAATGAAGATTTTACGACAATTTCCTATTTCAAAAGCAAATGATTCTTAATGCGACCACAAAAAATACTTTGAAATCAACTTGTCAATGATAAAGAAATTTTTTTCTAAACAAGCATTGAACAAATTTTCAGCCAAAGGAGGAAGAAGTATATAGAGTCACTGGTCGATTGAGCATCAAAATTTTTAGAGCACATTAGCAAACAAAATTGAAGCAAGTTGAAAAGTCAGATTCAAGGTAATTTGGTCCCTTTCAGGAGCGAACATAGTCTCCAAGGGGAGACAATGCTCTGCAATGTAGGCTTGGAAGGGATACAGTGCTCTGCAAAGCACTGTTCCCTGACTAAGGGTGTGTTGGGCATAGTAGGAAAGGAAAAATACTATTGTTTGGCTCACTGTATTTGCAAATTAAGGTCCGAAAAATTCTAATCTTTATGTGTAACAGCTACTGGGTGGATTTACAAAGAAAATCAATTCCAGAAAAATGAGAATTTCACTCCCAATATGACCAACGCACCTTTGAATGTCGGGAAGTTCTTTGCAGAGCAGCCTTGGATGGGGCTACCTACATATGAAATGCACTTAGGCCACTTAGAGCTTGCGTTGGGGAGCTTTCATATGCTATATAATAAGCTTCAAACCATGGAAACCTTTGCTTGATGAAAGTCTTGCTTCATTTGTCTTGTTTCTTGTCTTAGGGCATGTAGCAACTGAAATGATAGGGAATGGTAGACCCTTGATCATTGGTCCTGGAGATGATGCCCAGTTAACTAGGTCATTGGGAATGGAGCCCAAATTGACCTATAACAATTTTCCCCTAAAGCATGAGATCCAAATAATAAGAACATTTGTTTGAGATGCTTTACACTGTGATGAGCCTGGAAACAAGGCAGAATGGTCACCTGCATCAATGTTACAATACATTACATCATGATATATCCTTTATTGATCATAATTTCTGAGGGTAGGAATTCACATAGTCAGCACATAAAACAATTTAATAACATGTACATAATTCAGAAAGTCGTCTACATTGGAATGTTGCCCAGATGCAAACATGTCTACAGATATAAGCCCATGTTTGGATGATAATCTGTATGTAAGGTCACCGTACAGATGATGTGTACAAAAATCCTAAAATCACAGCCTGGATGGCTGAAACTAGATCCGAGGCCTTCTCATCTCATTCACTCGATCATTTGGGTATAATTCTAGCCATGCGAATGTATGATTTGTCGTCGAACATGGAAAGACATCATTTGATTACCAACCAATGATGTGAGATGTTAACAAACGCGAGAGAACCACCATTAATTTCAATGGCCCTCAAGGTACTACAATACATTTCGTAAGGCATGAATAGATGATTTGATGTCAAATTCCAAACAAAATCTTTCGGTCAAAGGTCCGGAAGAGAGGATATTTTCGATGCTGTAACAAACCTCATGGTACTGGAATCTGATGTTTCTAAGTGAACTTCCTGGATATTTATTTGTTGTCAACGGGGAGTCACCTTATTTCAAAACTAGAGTTACTGATTTCAGAGACAAGGGTATGACTTGATATAGCAATTTTCAAGGATGACGGTCATGAAAATGAAGGTTTACGAGTATTGCAGAAGGATGAGTTTTTAATCACTAGATGAATTCTCTTAAACATATCGGCAACACTATGATGAGTTTGCAGCATTGAACCAAAATCGAAGTTAAGGTATGATGAACCATAGGTGTGAATGAACCGTTAAGATGATTACCCAAACCAAACAGTCACAAACATGGAGTGAAAGAAGTGTCATGTTCATGAGCGACTTGCTACCAAAAAGAAACTTTTCTTGCTTTTCCCAAATTTTCCCCGATCATTTATTGACTAGTACCTCTTTATTTTTTAACAAGCTTGAGGAGGATAACATTTTCTTGATCTATAATTCAACCCTTTGGGCGAATAAAGTATCGCTATTTAATAATTTGACGAGTCTAGCGATGAATGAAACTCGATTCTTGCCATGATCGACAAGCCCGTCGCTATTTTATGTTTTAACGAGTTTAATGATAGTGATAGGCTGGTCCTTTTTCATATTTAGAGAGTCTGAAAAAAAAAGGACGAAAGAGAACTCCAAAAGTACTTTTTCGTAAATTTGTCACTCAAATCCAAAAAAGTGTAAAATAATATCTGAGAGAACCTCTTTGGTCATGTTTAACCAAGGTATTCCTTTTTCATAAATAATCCATCTCAGTCTGAAAAAGGGTTAAACTTATACTGAGTAGATATCAATTCATTTACTTTAACGAGCTCGAAATGACAAGTGCTCGACAATCTTTTCACATTATCAGAGTTTGAAAAGAGCTGAAAGAAGACTCCAGGGGTTCCTTTTTCACTGTTATCGAACCTCAAAAAGGAGATAAAAGTGCACTTCAAATACTTTTTCGTTTTTAACAAAGCTCTAAAAATAAGGAGAAAAAGTATGCTTTGTGGTAAATTCATTCTTTGAAATAAATCTGCACGACTAATTTGTTCCTCAGTTGTATTTCCTGTTCATAACAACATCAAATGGATTAAAAATACCTGTTTCATGATAAAAAACATAATAAAACCATAGTCATAGCAATAAATTTAATTTTCAATAAATTAAATGAATATAAAAAGTAGTTTCACTATTTTAAATCCAACAAGGCCAATGGGGCTAAGCATTGGAGCATCTTAATGCTCAATCTAATTGTAATATTCCAAATATGGAATTTTCTACAAAAATAAGAATACCTTAAGGTATTCCAAAGTTGGCTAACATAAAGTGATCCTCTGATATAATTTATTTAAACACATAGCTTTCATAAAACAATCACAACAACAAACTATGCCTTTTTACAATGTGACCAAGTGGGGAAAAGCAGCAGTTTTGACCCCAAAACATTATTTTCTGAATATCTGAGTTATAACAGTGGAAAATAAAAGTTGCGTATCTTAGAAAAGGAAATATAGGAAATACATGAAAAATATTTTTAGAAAAAAAATTCCTTTAGCATAGTTAAACAGGCTTCCCATGCCAAAAACAGCTAGAAATTGCCAAAACCCCAAGACTACAAAATGCCAGAGTAGCTGCACCAGTGACTGTGGAGTCCAAAGAGAGGTTAACTTAAAAAATAGAGAAATATATCCAATAATATTATTATAATACTCAGTGATGTATAGAAACAGAGATCTAATCTCTTTTACATAGATCCAAGAAGACCCGGCAAGGGTTTCTTGACAGAAAAGATATACAAGAAAAAGCTGCTGCAAATCTATGGCTGAATAATGTTGTATGGCTGAAGCTCTGCATAATATGGCTGAACATGCAAATAAATGGTTGTAGATGCTTCCTCTAGCTTTCGCAGAGAAAGGTTGATCCTCCTCTTGGGAAACTAGCTCCTCAAAATGGGGTTTTAACCCCTTCCACTGCACACCTTAAGAAATAATGCAGTTTTATAAAGGGAATAAATTTTTTCTGAATTTAGATGCTTGGCCCAACACCAGGTAGTGGAAAATTCAGATCAGAAAATTCCTCTTGGATTTCTGAAGAAAGATCTCCAAGAAAGCATAGGGAATCCCCACCCGGGCAAACCCTTGCACTAAGCAATGCAACAACTTAGCTAAACAACTAAGTATGCAGGAGGTATAAGAAGACCTCATGAAAATATAATTTCCAATATGTCCATATTCTTTCCATCTCCTTCACTATATATTTGATGATCTTCCTCACCAAGGGTCCCACCTACTATGAGGTTGCTTCCATGCAAAGGCTCCTCCACATAAACTGCGTTGTCCAACAAGATGGTGAAATATATCTAGACTTGGTCAACCTTGAATGATTCTTCATGCCTTGTCCCTTTTCACACTCAAGGTGCCTTCATTTTATCTAGCTGGATTGATCTCTATTCACATTGAGATGGCTTTATGTAGGATCCACTTCTTTGAGAATAAATCATGTTGACTTGGTCAAACTTGACCTTGCCCACATAATTTAGACTTTGTTCACACATGTGGATGATTGAAATGGTTATTACATGATCACCTTTCACATTAGGAAGGATATTTATTCATATTTGAGCAAATTATGAGCCTCCTTTCCCATTTATTCATCAATCTAAGTTTTAAGAGCAAAATTAATATTCCCATTAGCTGAAGCTAATTTAGGAACATTACACTAATTCGTGAAACATGGGATGAAGATATGTATTGTGTGATGGGACTTTTCCTTTGTGGAGAGAACTACCTTATTGTATGCACCTCATTTATTGATGATGATGTTGGACATCATATGGTTGTCACTTGGTACTTCATGATGGGAGGAGGACATCTAACCAAACAGTTGGAGGCCATTCTTTAAGTTTTTAAAAGACAACTTTGGAACCAAACATGCATAACCTATTGCAGAAAATGGAGGAAGGATTCCTTATGTGGATTCCATTTGGAGGGGAATATATGACTTTGCATCTACTTTTGGAGTTGCTTAAGGACAAGAAACATTTTTTCGGGGGGGGACTATAATATTCCCAAATTTTCATATCATATTTGGAATATTAGAGTCCTTGATTTTCTTAATGAATTAAGTAAAAAAAAGGATGGAGGGACCCACAATCCTCAATAAGAATAAATATCCACTTTGTGTGTGTGAATGTGGATTAATTTAGACCAGATCTGCAAAAAGAGGTAGTTGAGCAACTACTAATGTGAATGAGATTGGAGATCATGTTTCATTAAATGAGAGAGATCACGGAGGGTTGATTCAGTCAACTAAGATCTTGAAGATGTCAAACAAAGGGTCATTGAGCATTAATGATGAAGTGGTGGAGGATCATGTGCAAATGAAGCACACATAATGGAGGAGGTGTACATTGCACCTAGACTATTTGGTTGATTTGGTCAAACAACGCAGTCCCACTTGGAGGATCTTGTCCACATGAGACTACATAGTTGAGATTAGGGCCAAGGCTTGGGATGGCTCAATATTTATAAAGGAGATGAAGGAAAAGGTGAAAGGCATCTTGGATTATTTGATGTATGATCTTTTAGATCTGGAATTTTCAAGTGACATTCCACTGCATTCTTTGGCTGTTTAGTAGAGATTGTAGGTGTTGTTTAGCATAGGGTGTTCCCGGGCGAGAATCCCTCCTCTTTCTTTGAGTGATATCTAAGGAAGAGGTTTGTAATTCATTATACATTAGGCTTTAAGTGCCATTTCCTTTTTCTATTTTCTATAGAACATTCCTATTTAGAAATCTACAGATTTCTGAAGATCGGTTTGGAAGGTGGAAGTTGTCTTCAATACTTCAGCTAGAGAACAAGGTGAGGGATTATTCCCATCACTTGGGCTTATAGATCAGCACTCCCAGAGCCACATTGTAGATCTGGCATCAGGCCAAATGTTATTGACCTCCTAGTAGCAGTATTCTCTCCAAGAATAACGTTGTCCATATTGCAGATCTAAAAGGAGGAAGGAAGTTTTTAGTACTTCAGATAGCTATCCAGTGGAGGATCATTCCTTCACATTGTCATCAGTCTCACCATCAGCCTGGAGCTTATTGCATCATTTTTTAGCAGGTAGAAGGCCTCTCTTTCCCTCACAGCGCAGTTTCTGTTGGCATCTGTGTTGCAGCAACTAAATTCATCATTGGAGGATTGAGAAGGTAGATCTAGAGCTCCCAGCTCATAGATCTGAGGAAGGGATCAACCCTTCAAGCATAGATCTGATCTGAGCACATATTTTAGCCATATATTCTTCATATCTAGTTTCCGATCTGTATTTCCAAGTAGATCAAGGATCAAATCATAGGGAGGTGATTTTCCAAAGTTTCAAATCTGGAAAACCCTTTCTGGGTTATCCTAGGAATCCATCACAATGGCCAGATCTTGAATCTTGGCATCATTAGAGCTCCAGTTTTGAATATATCTACATTTCTCTTTTCAGCCTGCTACCATATGTTTATATTCTACTAAAGAGACAATGCATTATTTGCTACAGAGCCTCAACAGTTATGCTGTACCTACTACACACATGTTTTCAGGGTGATCCTAGCTCATCTTTTTGGCTAGATCTACCTATATACTTGTGTAACTTATTCATCTCCAATATAATAAAATGGCTCAATTCTTTCTACATATTCTGATTTGTACTTAGATTTATTGTTTATCTTGCTATAACTTCTTATATTGTGTGAAGTATTACTACATTCTCCCTTTTGGGATATTAAATTTTGGTTGGCCATTCCCGAATGACTTTGATATTTTATTGATCCACATGCACCCCACGCTCATCAATAATGTATCCCAGATACTGAACCTGGGTCATGCCAAAATTGCACTTCTCTAAATTGGCACACAACTTGTGTTTTCGTAGTGTTTGGAGGACCTGTTGGATGTGGTGTTGGTGCTCTTCCCAAATATGGCTGAAGATTAGGATGTCATCCAAGTACACCACCACAAATGAGATTATGAATGGCCGTAATATGTCATCCATCAGCCTCATTAATGTTGCGGGAGAATTCGTCAACCCAAAAAGCATGACCATCCATTCAAAAAGTCCCTCCTTAGATTTAAAGGATTTCTTCCACACATCTAAGGGTTCGATTGGTACCTGGTGATACTCAGACTTCAGGTCGATATTGTTGAAATATTTCCCCCCTTGATTTAGTCCAGAAGTTCATCAATCTGTGGGATCGGGTACTTATTGCGGAAAATGATCTTGGTCAGTGTCTGATAGTCAATGTAGATTCTCCAAGTTCCATCCTTCTTCTGTACCAACATGATCATTCTCCCACAAGGCAATTAACTCAACCGAATGTGACCTTTCTACAACATCTCCTAAATATGTCTCTTGATTTCGTCATTCTCCAAAACATGGCACCGAATATTGTTCCATTGGGTAGCAGTGCACTTGGGGTTAGATTGATGGAGTGCTTGACCTGATAGTGCATAGGCACCCCTGTACGTGAGGTGAAAATGTCCCCATACTACTCCAGGACGTTGTCCATATGTTGTTTTCATTCAGAAGAGCCTTGTCTGGAGGTTGTGGCCACAATCTTCTTCTTGTCATGAGGATGGGTCATCGGGAAAACGAATTTCCTGATTTTGGAAATGAGCTTACTGCACTATTTTACAGTAACCAAAGAGATGTTAGTAGGTGAATCTACCTCTGGTATCCTATATAACTCATTACCCAAAGTAGAAATAATAGTGCGAGGCCTGGAATCATACATAACATGTCACTTCCACAAGTATGGTTGGCCTAATAATAAATCACAAACATAAAGAGGAGAAATGTCACATAGTACCTCATCCATGAAGGGCTTGATGTTGTAGGGAAATCAACACTGTTGGTTGATGCGGAGATCTCGTCCTTGGTGAAGGCACTCAATGTTGTACGATTGTGGGTGTATTGTGGTCAACAAGCCAAGTTGCTTCACAACCTCTACTAAAATGATGGCTCCCATTGTCGACAATGAACTATAGCAGGGAACCATTTATCAACATATGGGAATGGAAGGGGTGCTCCCCCTCCTCTAGATCTTTTGGTTCCCCCTTCTGGATCTTCATGCTGGAAACAATGGCATTGAGATCAACATTGATAATATGATTCCCTTTTTCATTCCCCTTGTTAGGTTTTAATTCAAACTCAGAGAATGCATCTGATTTAGAATCCCTCAACTCGACCTGTAGTGACTGCTCTGCTCGACACTCACTTGTGTTGTGAGTGGAGATATTATGGAACTCACACAAATTTCCTATGTCCTTCTTTGGATTCATGGTGTTTTTCTTTGCTTGCGGCTTTCACAGGTTGTCCTGGGCCACCTTGCCTTGGTTTTTTCCTTTGTTTTGCAGTTTTGGGGAGCCTTTCCCTTGCTTTCGATTTGCAGATCCAAAGTCTCGCTTCTTCTATTTGAATTTATGCTCAATCTTGGCAACATACTAGTATTCTGCACCAAGAGAGGAGATATCAACGAACTCCATTTCCTCCTAAATGTATCTGTGCATATAATGGTGGTACTTCAACACCAAATTATTCTCTAAATCTTTGATACCAAAATTTGTGTGCAGGGTATGGAACAAATTTGTTAGCTCATGCACATCTTGTTCCCTTTACTGTCACAGTGTAGTCCATTGTATGTACTTGTCCTCGTAGCTCCCACAGGATAATATTCTTCCTTGATGGAATTTTAGAAAGAATCCCAAGTGGGTGTGGTCGAGAATAGAGAGGGTTCTCTCTCGTCCTTTTTCTCATAGTATGTTTTCCACTAGTCCTTGACATGGGGGCGGCTTTGAGGAGTGAAAAAGTAATATTTTCCCTGTTGGAAAAGTCATGAGCTAAGAAATATCCTTCTAATAGATTCAACCATATATATATATCTTTTACATTTATTTGGCCCACAAATATCAAAGTGTCAAAGTGTACTTGTACCTTAAAATGAGTGGCACCTCTAGAGTGGCCGTTGGATGCAGATGCGTCGCCGGTGGCAGCCATTGAAGGATCTAGGAAAAGTAATCCATCATCATGTTCCTTTGTTTCTTAGGGGCCTCCTCGAGAAATATTTTGATAGTATCTCCTGCTCCCTCATATTTATTTTATTCCCCCATGGGAGGTCATCAAGGCTTGCGAGGTTGATCTTGCAAATATTCCACCAGATCAATCTCCAACTCCTTATACGTCGACCTCATTGGGGACATGAAAAGAAGGATCGAGAAAGAGTAGACCAATCTGATACCACTGATATTTAATTATGCAAGAACACATTAAATACACAGATACACATAAATGCATAGATGCAACCAAAATAAAACTTCATTTCATTAATATCAAATAATTGAAATATTATTTCAGATAGAATGGAAATAAACTAGATAGGGTGCTGGTAGTTTATCTCTGAGAAGAGATGTGGTGGTTATAGGCCTCTGAACTAGGTTACAATGAGGCTCAAGGGCCTTTTTATTATTCAAAAACATAGGAAAACCCTACAAAACTAAAACCCTAACCCTATGAGATGAAACCCCAAGAGTTTGTGGGCCCTGTTGGAGTTAGTTGGGAAACTAGCTTCTCGGGGTCGTAACTTGGTCATATTATCTCTATTTGGCACGTACGATATATCATCAGAAATATCTCTCTGATTACAAATTTTTTTTCCATGATCCCCTGCCTACAGCTATGGGCCTGCTATAGAGCTCAAAAAACACCGTTTAGGGGGTTAAAACTGCTCTAAAATTCTAGGACCCGAAAAAATGCTAAAAATAGTAAATGATGTTATAAAAAAGGAAACTGATGAAACCGGTTGGAGGTCTAGGTGAAATAGGTGTGTGGCCACCAATATCCACCTAGATCAAAGAATCAAGGGATTTATTCTCAAATTTATCCATGAAGAGGTTAGATACTATAGGGGACAACGGGGAACCCATAGCTACTCTAGATGTATGTTCAAATAATTCACCTTGGAAGGTGAAGAAATTATAAAAAAAAACATATTTATGCGAGCTTTGTCATCTCTGGGTCCGTGACCTCTTTAACTACCTAGAAAACTTCATCGAAAGGAATCTTTATGAAGAGTTGCACAACATCAAATATTACAATATTATCACCTAGATCAAGCTTTTCTTTTTTAATAAGATAAATATATTGGTCTGAGTATTTAATGTAAGAGTTGGTATTACCAACTACAGGAACCAAGGTAAGAGAAACTTATTTTTCTAATTCATATGTGGTTTCCCCAATAGTGTTGACAATATGTCTAATAGGGGAACCTACTTTATGGATATTTGGGGCTACGTAAATTCGAGGGATCATTTCACTCTTAGTACAAATCCACTTCTTTATGTTTCATCAATGTTAGAATCCTTGATGGCATTTTTAACTACCCTAGTAATATTGGATATAGGGTTTTCATCAATGTTAGAATCCTTGATGGCATTTTTAACCACCCTAGTAATATTGGATATAGGGTTTTCATCAATGTTAGAATCCTTGATGGCATTTTTAACCACCCTAGTAATATTGGAAATAGGGTTTTCTTTAAGCTTCTTGTATCTACCACTATTGTACAAGTGGTCTCTCATTTTAGAGATGTAATCTTCTTTATCCATAACTACAGTTGTGCCCCCTTTGTCAGCGTTTAATATGACTATGATTTTATTCGTCCTTAAGCTTCTCAGGGCTTTCAATTCTCCTTGGTTTAAATTTCTCTTAAGATTATTTTATTTTCTTAAGGTAACCACACAATCCTACCTGATTTTTTTGTTATCCTCATCCCTAATATTTGAATCCCCTCCTCAAGGCTGCAAATAATTTCTTCAGTCGAAATATGGTTGGGGGCTATGGAAAAGTTTAGCCCTTTATTTAGGACTTCCTCTTCCTCATTTTTTAGATCATAAGAATAAATGTTTACAACTTTCTTATTAATAATGTTATAATGGTTAATGAGAGAAACATATTTTATAATCCTTTGATTAATATTAGAGTTTATGTTAGACGTAATATAATTCAATATCAAGTCGACATTGTTATTGATAATGGTGCAAGGGTGTGGGCTTCTAATGTCTATCTCATTGTTGGACATCAAGAATCCTTTGGTGATGGTGGACGGAATCGTGTAAAATATGCTATAGGTGAAAGGAATGGTGCTGAGTTTGAGACATTCGATGAAATGGTTGGTTACAACAACTTCCATGTGATTCATAATGATATTGATGAAATAATTGATGAAAACATCCTTCACAAATTTTTTTCACTTAGAAATCCTTTCAAAATTCATTCATTTAACATTTGAGGGTTCTGAGACTCATCAAGAAGTTCAGGCACTTTAGTTTCTTCTAATGGTTATGACAGGTTCTCGCAAGCTTGATGGCATCCCAGGCTAGATCCAAATATTCTTGCATAATTCTTTTATCAGCATTATTTCACTATATGTAAGCTCACTCTGAAAGTATTTTCAACATTTTCAAGTTATTTTTCTTAATCCTCGAGATAAAGTCTCTCGTTGGACAAAATATTTATTTTTAGTTAACTTTTATTCATGAAAATACCTTATATAAAACCCAAGGTTGGAGTGAATATCCTTCATGGATGTACACAAATTTGAAACTTTCCTTTCATATTGTAATAAAAAATTATATTTCCCTATCAAACTCTTCCATGGATGATCAATTTATTATCTTTCTTGTGCATGTTATGGGTGTCTTTCAATTCTTGAATCATCTGTTGGAGCAAATCCCCTGTGCTAAAAAAATGATTTCTCACATTGATATGAATGTTAGATGTGACTTGACACATGCATCTAATATTTTATTATCTTTTTATCCTAAGTTTTTTCCCAAATTTATGATGCCAACAATTGTTTTTAATTTCACAATATTTCATATTTCCAGTTTAGTATTGTTGAAAGTGGTGGATACCACCAACGTACAGGGGTTCTCCCCAATGTGAAGTCCCAATAAGACCTCACACTGTTTGGAGTAATAGCCCCATACATAGTGTTATCCCACATAAATTTTCAATTTTTTTGATAGGGTCGCTCACCTATGTTTCATTTTGTCTCAATAGGTTGGTTCATGAAATTGATGAAAAAATCCATGGAATAAACATTTATCCTAGGTCTAAAACACTCCATTAGTCAAGTCATGTCACTCATATCCACCAAATTCCACTTTAGGTTCACAGACATGTTTTCAAATCAAATTAATGCCACCTGTCTATTTTTTCACAATTTTGTAGCAAATATAACTGCAGAATCAAAGATTTTGCTACGGAATCACCTGAAAATTCCATAGCGAATATGCCAAGTTTATAATTGTGTTTGCTGCGGAATCATGTTTTTTAGCGTGAAAACAGAGGACGACAAGTTGTCAAATTTATAGTGGGTAGTGATAAATGTGAGGTCATCTAATTCATTATCATGATCACCCAACCATGAAAAAGTGTGAATACCCTCATCATTACCAATCACTGCCACATTTGGCATCATTTTCCCACTTTCAAATTCTGTTTTTTTTTAAATCATTTCAAAGAACCTCTTTTTGATATGTTGTTCGATTCTTGCATGTAGAAGTCCACCATCATCTTTGAGAAGCTGACTCCCACCACAGGAAGTTTGTTGTTTAGTTTTTCTCTCTACATGTGTCACAATGAAGGAGACAACATGGTTATAAGAAAGGATGGATATGAAGAAGAAATTAAACAAGGGAGTATCTTGTGTGAGATACGAGCCCATGGAACTCATGTTATTAAATGAAGACCCCATTTTTGTGGAGGCATTCAAAAATATCGGAGGCTTGCAATTCTGTCAAAATATTCAAGGATTTCATCCTCAAATATCAAAGGATTTTGCACTGAACTTTATAGGCACAAATTCGAAGGTGGGGGTTTTAAATTTCACAGTGTCACCTGATACCATTTCTCAGCCCATAGAGATACCAAGAGAAGGTGAATAGGGGTTTAAAGCCATTAAATTCAAGATGCGGAGTTGTGATGAATTTGCTAAAGCATAACACATTGGAGCTGACATGGAATTTGGTATTCCGAGGAGTTATATGAAGGAGAATTATTCTAAACTAATGTTTGTGATCCATAAGTACTTTACTTGTGAGGGGAGGTTTCATATGTTTTACCTATACCATTTCAGGCTCCTATTACATTCCACTGGTGAGAAATCCCTTGATCTTCCTTTATTTTTGTTTAGGAGCTTAGGGAAGATGTCTGATAAGGTTCAAGACAGGGCTGAAGGCAATGAGACATCAATATTTTAGCATGGTTTGATTAAACTCTTAGTGCTGGAGGAATTGAAGAAATTAAACATAGATTGGGCATATTTCCTTTACTCAGTGATTATGAAGTTGATTCGGTGACACCTAAGAAAACTCCAAAGCCAAAAGCTACTTCATTACATAAAAATGATAAATCTCCAGCTATGAAAAAAGGTTTAAATTAAGAAGAGGAAGAGTGTATCCTAGAGCCAATGGATGTTGAAACAAAACCCATGCAAGATGAATAGATCCCACAACCTTCATATATAAGAAAAAAAACAGAATATTATTAAGCATGGTAGCAGGAGGATAACTAGAAGTCACACAAATGGAAAGGGAAATATTGAATACATCCTCCAAGCTATAGATATTGATGAGACTCCAGTTGTAAGAGCTGAAGATATTGAAGGTGACAAGAAGAAGAAAAAGAAAGGTAAGACTGTTAAAAAGATTAATTTTGCAGGAGAAGATGTCGGTTTCTTACTTCAGCCAAGGAAACAAATTACTAGGCTACAAATAGAAAAGGATGTCATGGAAAACAAGAAGACAAAATATGTTGAAAAAGGCAAGAAGCATATCACAGAAGACATTATATACTTGTCCCCAGCAACAGAAGAGGTTTTTGTACAAAGGGAAGGAAAGGAGAAGATGGTGGAAAACATTGAAGTACAGGTACTAAAGGAATAGCTAAGAGAGGCCAAAGAAGAGGTCCTTGAAATCAAGTTAGAATTACAAGAGGCCAAGGTGGGCAGAAATATGATGGAATATTTTGAAGAAAAAGTAAATGATCAGCTGAACCAATATGATAAATCACTAAAAAATTCCAAAATGTTGCTGAAAAGAACACTTCCTTTGAGAAGGGTAATGAAACACACCAGAAAGAGAAACCTATGGTTACAGTCCGAAAGGAAGAAACTAAAGGGAAAGGTTAAATAATTAGAGGATCAAAGATGATTCAGCCAAAATTGAAGAAAAGAGGACTTGAAATTGAAAGTGATAAATGAGCCTGAGGAGATGTAGTCTTCTACTATTAAAGATGATGTTTCGAGAGTTTCAAGATTTGGCCTAAAACATTTTTGACAATTTTGTAGCATTCAAGAAACATCATTTCCAATTTTAAAGGTGAAATTTTGAGGAAAAAGGGAAATTTTGTGTTTTTTCTACTAATTAGGAATTTTCATAGCGTAGCCCAGGCTTGAAGGCTAGATTTCATTACGAAATCCCTGTAGGTTACTTTTTGTAAAAAAACACATTTTGGGTGGAAATAAAAGAAGGATAAAATTTGTATTTAGCTTATTTTTTGAAACAAACATAACCAAATCAGAGAGGAAGGCTAAATATTGAACTAGATGGGTGAAATGGAATTGCTACAAAACCACGCTATGAAAATTCCTGTTACACTATGTTTTTGTAGCGAGCAGATTTTGGTAGTATTTTGGTATTTTAAAGGCGTGTTTAAGGTCAAAAAACCACATGGAGGAATTAAAGGGTATCACCAGAAAATCTAGTTGAGTTTCTCTCCTCAACAAAGGTGTCCTCTGTTCCAGCTCAGCGTAAATATAGTGAACAAATTTCATGATTATCTTCTCCTTAAAAGTAGTGTGATTGGTTGCTATATATAATGGGGGTATTTATGTCTTAATTATGGCTATTAAACTCTAGAAATTTTCCATTATTGATGTAATTATCCAGTTATGCAGTTAGTGAATGTAATAAATAAGATGTAGAGTCCTAAGAGGCTTCTAAGTCTAAATTCATTAGGTGTCTGTTTTAGTTCCAGGTATATAGTTTATTGTTAAGTGAGGTGTCAAAGATGATGATTCAATGATCTAGCTAGATGGGTAGATCCAATGTAATTGACAAAAGCCTTTTAATAGGCAGAACTTAGAAAAATAAAGGGTTGGAGAATGTTATTTGAGACTACCACTTTGTAATGTTTTTGATGATCAGTGATATACAGTGACTGTGTTTTTCTTCTTCACCTTAGACTCTTTTGGTGTTTCAGTGAGATTTTTTCTTATGTGTCTTAATATTTTTCTTTCTATATCTTGATGTTTAATTACTCAAAATTTGTGATTCTCATGCTCTGAATTCCTTTGAACATTAAGCTATTGAGTACTTCTGCATGTATGTTGTCCTATCCTTAAAACATTACAAGCCTCAACTTCCCCAAGGAGAGCCATTGTCATTGAAATTCCTAACATTGACTCCATAAGCCCAATGGTAGTAAACCCTATACAATTTTCACCTGATATCAAACACATTCAAGTAAATATCATAGAGTTAGCCATCTAATTGAATTATAATTGAACAAATGACAGGTTACTTTGAGAGAGCCCTCTCAGGCTGAAGAGGCTAATCTTCAGTCAAAAGCTAGTTTGAAACAGCTACTCTAAGTTGTCTGGTGGAGCAGCCCATCTGTACCAACTTAGTGATAACACAGAGTATTAACCGACCACCATAGCTATAATGGTCACCTTATTTTGAATGGATAAAACAAATATTATACACATAACCTTTGAATAAGCAAGTAAGTTGACATTTTGGTATGCCGATTACAATGTGTAAAAGGAGACTTTCATGAAAGGCAGATGAAGAGAGTCTTAATATAATAGTGTTCAACCCAAAAGAGATGTCAGAGAAAGAATATTTTTGAAGAAGAGGAATATTTTCATAGACGCCATGATGATGAAATAAAACACATATCTACATATAAGTACCAAATCTATAAGTATTTAAATTATTTAGAAATAAATGAAGAGAAACATTTTACAAACATCCATAGAATATGTCTCAAAACGTTCACAGAAACTATAAATGAAATGTTGACTCTCATTGGAGACTTAACACAGAGTGAGACTTCAAACACAATTAGTAATGGTGAGCTCTCATAATCACTAATATGAATATTAAGTCACTTCTTTATTCTCCAAAGAATAGTCTTCTATCCTATGCCAAGTTGAAGAAGCCAAAGCAATCTCTCCAAAGCATAAGCTTCCAAAATCCATTTTATTGAGTTATGAGGTTTTATTTATAAAAAAAGGGAGTTACCTTTCATCTACTTTCCAACTCTTACAATTCTATTGTGACATTTAGACTTCTAAACAACCTTTGGAATTCTACATGACCTTTGAATTTTCATTTTTCCACATGTGACCTTTCATATTTCACATGTGACTCTTGGAATTCCACAAATTAATTTTTGTAATTTTATTGTAAAATACATCATTATATTCCACATGATGATGTGGCATGAAACATGGGAACATATTAACCATTATGATGACACTTGTACATATTACAACTTCATAATGATGACATGGAATTCATGATGAGGGGGCAATTCCAAGTTGTCCTCCTTGCCGATTTGTCTTCAATATTCATGTGAGTTCTAATATATGCTTCATATTCATTAAATATACTCTTTGTTGCTTATATTCATCCTCCAAAGGATCTTGGATCAACATTTGAATCCTTTGAGTCATCATAAATTGTCTTCTTTCTGTCTTGGTCGGGGATCTACTTCATGTCTTTGTGATAGTTCTCCTTGGTGATTCTACTCTACAGGTGTTTCTTTATTCCTTCTCCTTTATATATGCTTTTAGGATTACCTTTTTATTTATAATAAGGTACTCCTACCAATTAAAATCATTTTTTTATCACTACCTAGCCTATGGAATGAACAACTCATGAAAGGCTTATCCAAGGATTGAAAGAATAAGGAATGATAAGGAAAGAAAAAATAAAGCCATTAGTTTCCTATTAAGGCTCCAATGTTCATTTTTACTATGCTATGCACTATGAATAGGGGATCTCATTGGTCTAGTGGAGGCGGGAACAACAAGGTGGAATAATGAATCCTTGAGGCTTAAGACTGCGACATGCACCAAGAAGGAAAGGAGGAGAAATAAGAAAGCACAATTATGGCTAAGAGAAATTTCCTTGATCCTTGTTACCTTTCCATGTGCTCAAGGATAAGGGTCTATACAGGTTCAACACAGTGCGGAGCAACAAGGGGGGAGAGTAAAGCCTTGAACCCCAAGAGAACGTTGTGGAATGAAGGGGAAATAAGGAATTTAGGAAACCATAGTTTGACTAAAAAATTTGTCACTATTAATTTGGAATGTGATTTTCCTTATAGGATAGTGCAACCTAGCCCAAAAATGGGTGCTTGTTCATCTGGAATGTGATTTTCACTGAGGGAAGCCTTTGGAATGAATTTTCTTTTCTTAGGAGGGTTTTCAATGCATTATGAGGATAGGAGAACCTTTGCGTTGCATGGTTTTCCTTTACAAGAAGGAAGACGGGATGATTTAAATCTGTTAGGACTGTCTTATGTTCCATGAAAGGTAGAGGTGATAAAAAATATGTCAAGTGACTCGGTAGAAGCATGAAGGGTTAGGTGACTATCCTTGGAAGGATCATAATGTGTAGTAACTTGAGATGACCTCAAGGAGGAATCAATGCAAAAATATTGGTGAGTAAGTTTGTATCCTTTAGGCTCATGAATAGGCTATTATCATCATCTATTAAGAGATTTAATTACTTCAGAACTTACACTGAGTAGGAGGACCAATAAGAGTTTTGAAAAACACTAAGTGTGGGACCTACAGAGTAAGAGAGAGAAATACATTATAACAAGACTCAAACATGGATCACACATATTTTTCCAATGAAAAAATTGATATTAAGGCACACCTCAAAATAACAACAAAGTGACACTTAGAATACAAGTTACGAAAAATGTGTCGATTGTGACCCAAAAGTTTGCTAAGATACAATAATTTTTATATAACATATTATAACGATATGTAAGTCTTTCTGATGTAGAAAAATGTTTTGGAACTAATTCTAGTAATGTGTAAAGGTGTGGCACATACAAGTCTAATGAATGCACTTTAAAGCAACACTTATGATCATAAGAAAACCTACAAATGGAACTTGCAAATGTGAATGAACTTAAAAGATAAACATATAAGAGTGAAGATAATGTAAGAAAACCACTTCTTAAAGTCAAATAAATCGAAAATGACAACTGTGAATGTTAAAGAGACACTCGTGAAATCGAAAGTACGGAAAAGACGACAGTTGAGAAAAATCACCAAAATAGAAGTACATACGCAATTATAGTGAGGGAGGCAGTAAGAAAATGTGCACTAACTATCGACATGAGTTGAACATCACACATACACTATCTTGATGGACGGTGCTATGCTTGTTTAATATTTCATAAAGGAAGCGCGCTCATAAATTTATCAAGCACTGAGCATGTGTGAGCAAGTGTCTTTGGCAGTTATAACTTTGAGAAGAAGACTTGAATGCTTTATAAAACATCAATCGACCATGAAGAAACCATAAAGTGACAGATCGTAACATCCTTAGTACGATCCAAAATTCAAGTGTAATAAAAATTTTGGAGGTTTTTGATCAAATCTTCAACACATGGAGACACAATGGTAGAACTCCAGCTTCTCTATTTAGGTTTAATTATCTAAGTGCAAGGTCTCAATATTTCAGGAAGTATTTATTTTCCATACTTATTTCCCCAGTTTCTCTACTTATCCAAGTTAAATATAGAGTCTCAGCTATTATTTTCTCATCTCAAAATATTTCAACATAAGGCTAAGAATTACTCAACTATTTCGATAAGGTAGAAGGATAATAAGTATATAGATATTTTAAGCACATTCCCCTTTGTTGGTTCCACTTCCAGCAAGCCTGAAACTATTTTGACAGGGTAGAAGGATAATAAGTATACAGATTTTTAGGGCCCTATATTACTAGTGTAATCCCTTATTTTTTTTAGTGTAGCCCCCTTATTGTTATTGTTGTGCCCCTGTAGTCCCCATATTGTTATTATTGTGCCCTTACATTATTATTGTTAGGTTTCCTAGGATTATATTCTGACCCCATGGACTCCTATATATATAAATGAGGTTTTGTCATTTGTGTCATCTAATAATTGTTCATTTATGTAATGTAAAGGAGGTTTCCCCTTCAAAGTGGTTTATTTCTAAGGTGTTTATCTCTATTTTCTTCTACTTTGTGAGTTGGTTTCATAACATTTGGTATCACATCTTTGGATTCTAGGGTTTCATTGCTTCAAACAGGTCATTGTGGCATTTTCACTATAATTTTTTTTCTACGAAGTTTCAGAAGCTAAAAATAAACCCATTTGCAAAGTAATCCTAAGGAACATCATGTAAAAATTTTAGATCTGGTTTCACAATAGTTGTAGAGATATGATTAGTGGAAGTTTCAAGCTCCCAAATTTCATCTCAAAGAGGTGACATTGGGAAAATCGTCATAACTCTCTCTCTGAGCATCAGATTGGAATTTTGTAAAAATTGTCCGAAAGTAAACAGACTGTGATTTCCTTTGTATCAATTTCATAGCCGAAGGAGGAAACAGTGGTATGTGGAATGCCATACAATTTTTCTCTACTAAACCATTCCATAATTAAGTCATTGTGGTAGATTGGGCATAAAGTTTCCTTGAAGAATCCAAATCAAGTCATACCTATGGCATTGGAAAGAAGATTTCGGGGGCTAATAAGGGGCCATCGATAAAATCTTGGGGATCTAAAATCACATAGATCCATAAGATTCAATATCAAGCTCCTCAAAAGCAAGAAAAAATGTGTGTACTTTTTTAAAAATTGCATGAGTCTTGCTTGAAAAATTAGTTTGAAGGGATTCCAAGGGAATATTGAAGCACAAATATCAATATTGGGTTCTAAAATTTCCCCTAAAATGAATTCGACACCCATTAAGGCCTCTGAATTCTCTACTATGAATCATGAAGAGGAAGAAGTGCAACATTATATATAAAAATTACAAGAACAAGTGCAACAAATTTCTCTCTAACAAAAAGTAACAAAAAAATGAAATGAAAACTAAGATGGATGGTTTGAAGAAAGGCATGGAAGCTAAGATGGATGATTTGAATAAAGGCGTGGAAGCTAACATGGATGTCATGGAAGCTAAGATGGATGGTTTGAAGAAAGGAATTGAAGCTCATATGGATGGTTTGAATAGTGGCATGGAAGCTAATATGGATGGTGTGGAAGCTAAGATGGAAGGAAATATGGAAGATTTGAAGAAAAACATGAAAGGTTTGAAGGAAGGTTGGAAAATTTTCTACAATAAAATATTCCTAATGGGAAAAAGGTAGTAGAGGAAACTCATGATGAGAAAAAAATAAATGTTAATCATGATTTCGTCGACTCTAATGTTGAAACTAGGACCCACCATATTCCTAAGATAGATATGAGGAAGTTTGATGGCAAGGATCCGATAACTTGGATACTACAAATGGAGAAATACTTTTAGCTCCATAATATGAAAAACACGCAAAATGTACGCATTGCAACTTTATGTTTAGAAAAAATCAGTTTGTATGGTATCGATGGATTTGTTCTCATAAACCACTGGTCACTTGGTCAATTTTTACTAAGGAAATGATAACACATTATGAGGATACAAAGAGAAACACCTTCTTTAGCCAATTGATAAATCTCAAACAAAAGTGTTCAATGATGGAGTACATTAAGGACTTCCAAAAATTGAATATAAGGGTAAATGATATTCCATAGGAACATAGGATTGATGTCTTCATAGGGACTCTGAAGGATAACATCCAACATGAGGTTTGCCTTTGGGAACCTGATACATTGGAGAAGGCATTCAGGTTGGAAAAATACATTGAAAGAAAAATTATGGAAACAAGTAAGCCTACCACTCACAATTATAAAGATGGAAGTGTTGCTACTCAACCTACCACTCACAATTATAAATATGGAAGTGTTGCTACTCTTAGAATTCCACAACCTACAAGGTTGACACCACAAAAATTGGAAGAAAAAAGAGCAAATGGCTTTTCTATAGTTGTGATAGAAAATAAAATAAAGGTCATACGTGTGCTGAGAAGAAATTATTTTACATAGATTGTGAAGATGAGGAAGAAAAGGAAGAAGAAACTTCAAAAGAAGATGATATACACCAGAAACCAACCCTAGAGGAAGAAGAAATGAATCTGGCCATATCCTATAATTCATTTCCCAGAATTACCACTCCTCAAACTCTCAATATAGAAGGACATATCAAGAAGAAAAATGTAATAGTGCTTATTGATTCAGGTAGTACCCACAATTTTATTCAGTGTAAGGTAGCCAAGGAATTGAATTTCTTCCTATACCTAGTGCTAGAGTGTCAAGTGATGGTGGAAAATGGAGGAACTATAAATTTCTCTGGAAAGTGCCATAATATCAAGCTAACCATGGGGGAATTTGTATTTAATAGTCCAATGCTTTCAATTCGAATGGGTGGTGCTGATTTTGTACTAGGAGTACAATGGTTACTATCTTTGGGGATGGTAGATTTTAATTTTCAAGAAATTTTCTTGGAATTTTTTCTTGGAAGGAAAGGAAGATGAATTATGGCGTATCTCAAGAAATCTACGAAAGATAATAATCTCTAATGTCATGAAAAATATTCTGAAGAAAGAACAATGAGTTTTCATTTCACAATTATGCTCACTATAAGTTCCAACATAAAAATCATATATTTGTTAAGATCTCCAAAAATTATTGGACAATAATTCCAAGGTGTTTGAAACTCCCAAAAGATTCCCACCTATTCATGATCATGATCACGCTATTCATTTTATTCCAGGAATTCTTCCTCCAAAAATTAGTCCTTAAAAATATCCTTATGTCCAAAAGAGCGAAATTTAATGTATGATTGCAGTAATTCTGAAGGCCTGTATAATTCAACCTACTCAAAGTTATTTCTGTGCTCCAGTAGTATTGGTGCACAAGAAGGATGGATCATGGCATGTAATGTTCCTACTTAGCCTTAGCTAAGAGGAGACATTCGATTTTGATTTAATTTATGTTTTATGAATAAATGAATAAAGACGGACATGTAAAACTCCTAACAAGTATAAATAAATCAATACCCATGAGAAAAAAGGAAAATAAGGGCTATGAAAATAATCACTTGTTGGTGTGAAAGAGGTTTTGAGCCAAGATTGGGTCCAACTTGACCAAGTCAACTGCGTTGTCTAGGTTCATTGCATCTCCAAAAGGGACTGTGCAGTTCTAGAAGGGAGCCTCTAATGTGAAAAGGACCAACTCATCCAAGTGGTTTAGGGTTTGCAAGATCTCTCTCATGTTATAAAAAGGAGCAGAAGACACATGAAGAGGTTGTTGATGAATTCTATTTCTGAAGTATTTTTCTGCTTAGACAAATACCATTCTCTACTGTTTAGTGGAGGATTGTGATTGGAATTCCTGTTTAGGGGTTTCATCTCTTCCCTTGAGGATCATTGGAGGATTTATTTGATGAAGTTGGCCACTATTTGGTTTGATACCAAGCTCTATATTTCATGAGCAGCGCTGGCCCATTGAGGGTTTTTCAGCTGCTATCTTTGTAGCAAGTGGTGTTCTAGAACTGCTTAGATCTAGCTTTTTTTAAGAGGATTTCTCTATTGGAGTGTGTTCTTCAGCCTCCAAAGAGTTAGCTGATCCATATTATGTATCAAATCTGAAATTTCATTCAATTTATTCAGTCTCATTCACCCTCACCGCAGGTTCTTCTCAATACTGCGTTATTTGTGTAAGAGGGTTTCTTGTTTCAGCTTAATAATCAGATTGGAGAAGATCTCTTGGTGTTAGGCTTGCCTTCCCTTGGTGATTCATGGATTGGGTGGCTGATCCATGTCTCCGTGGATCTTATCTCTTCATTAATAAATTTTATCTTCAGAAATTTATGGGTTTTCTACAACACTGTAATTTGTAATTCAGATATACGACTATTCATGCAATATTTTGATGTAATTCCAAAGGGATATTGTTCTTAAAGTCTTATAGGTTCCAGATCTGTATTAGATATTATGTTTTAACTATGTATTTGTAATATATCTTAATTATAATTTACAGCAGCTGAATCATCTAAAAAATAACGATGTACCTTCATTGTTGTAGCCCCTTTCTCTAAGGGATTTCTTCATTAAATTCTCTATATTTTCATGTAAATTGTATGGGAAATGTCTCTAATATGATTCATCAATGTTCAGACCCTACATCAGCTAAAATATTCAGCCAATTACGCTCTCATGCTTTAGTAAAATTCTGCAGTAAGCAAGTCATGGGGAATCAAGGTTTTTAAGCCTAGTTTGAGAAGGAGAAAATGTTTAACTGAGCTAGGATTATTTGTTTGAGCCCAAATTCGGATAATAGGTCCCTCATGACCTAATTTAACATATAAAACCATCCCCATCCTCTTTTTTTACGCAAAGTTATGAATTTATGCGTTTTGGGGTCAAAATCACTACTTTTCCCCCATCCTTGTGAACATAATTAATATTATTCCTTGATTTTGTATATGTATTTGATGCTGAAGTGTTTTCAGACACATATCAGAGCTTTTAGCTCGCTTATACTCCAATATAGTGTTTGAAGTTACTGCAGCCCTTCCCTTTGGTTGATTTCTAGCTAGTCTTATTCGTGGGAGATCTGTTTAATGTCTTTCAGCTGATTCATTTTTTCTGGAATTCGATTTATAAGTTGAAAAAAAACTAAGATATGGGAACCCAGCCCTTTTATTTTCTATTTCCACACTGATCTGCTTATACAACGTTCTAATTAAGCCCCTTGTGGATTTTCCTGATCTGGGATTTTCATCACTCCTAACTTATTTGGTTTTTTCTCCTCTTCTAGGTTATAATATTAGATATTCTGATCTAAGGATCCCAAGAGCAGTAAAATCCAAGGGAGAGTGAGAAATACCTAAGTGTTGTGTTGCATCATTTTTCTATAGACAGAGTCTGGAACGGGCCAGGAAGCCTTTGGTTTTCACCCTCTCTTTAGAGGTGATATAACCAGTAAATTCCCTACCAGTATATCTCTGGTTTATAATTTCTGGTGTGTTTCTATATTGCTGTGAATCCATAGAGGAATATCTTAAGATATTCCCTGTTGTGCCTATTTTTCCCCATTTGGAACATTACATGGCGCATGTGTCTGGATTATAGGGAGCTCAATAAGCTCACTATTATAAATTTCCCATTCCTATGATTGATGAATTTTTGGATGAATTACATGGAGAAATTTATTTCACCAAGTTGGATCTCTGTTCAAGATATCGTCAAATTAGAATGAAGACTGAAGACATTTTGAAAATAACATTTCGAACCCATGAGGGTCATTATGAATTTTTTGTCATGCCTTTTGGCCTTACCAATGCACCTTCTACATTTCAAGGGTTGATGAATTCCATTTTTAACCCTTCTTTAGAAAATTTGTGTTAGTATTTTTTGATGATATAATAATCTATAGTAAGTCTTGGAAGGATCATGTTGAACATGTTGACAGGGTGCTCAAACTATTGGAGGAGAAACAATTATATCCAAAAACCTCCAAATTTTCTTTGGAGTAAAAGAGGTGGAATATCTTGGTAATATTGTATCTCATGAGGTTTTTAAGGTAGACCCCTAGAAAAATTAAAGCCATCAAGGAATGGAAGGTCCCCACAACCATAAATTAGTTGCGAGGATTTATCTTGTTAACAGGGTATTATCACAAGTTTGTTAAGAATTATGGGAAAATAGTAGCACCTCTAACAACATTATTGAAGAAATATGCATTTTCATGGAATCTTGATGCAAATAAGGCCTTTGAACATCTTAAAAAGGAAATGTGACAAGCATCGGTCTTAGCTACGCCAAACTTCACAAATTTTTTTATTATGGAATGTGATGCCTCGGGAAATGGAATTGGTGTTGTTTTAATACAGGAAGGAAGAACCATTACTTTGAAAATTCGTCCAATCAAATGAAAGTATTGACAGAAATTTATTTATGAGAAGGAAATGATGGCAATACTACATGCACTAAAGAAATGGTGACCTTACCTAATGGGAAGACACTTCAAGGTAATAATTAATCATGATAGTCTTAAATACTTTTTGGAACAAATACTATCTTCAGAAGAGTAGAAAAAATGGGTCACAAAGGTGTTGGATTATGACTTTGAAATCATCTACAAAAAAGGAAGCTATATGTTTTTCCAGATGCACTCTCAAGAAATGATGAGTATGTGGAAGCATTTCTTTGTGTCATTTCTATTATCCAACCATATTTGATAACTGAAGCAAGGGAGGAATGGAAGAATGACGAAGAAGTATGGACACTCATTCAAAATTTGCAGCAAGATCGCATTGCATATGATACATTTAGTTGGAAAAAATGATTTCTTATGGTACAAATATCACTTATATATTTGTAAGAATTCCCAACTAAAAAGACATATCCTTTTGGAATTTCACACCTATCCCTTAGGAGGACACTCGGGATTTTTAAAAACTTACCACGGGGTGAAGAAAGAATTTTTTTGGGATGGTCTTCAATATGATATTCAAAAATTTGTGGCAGAATGTTTAGTTTTCCAAAAAAATAAAGTTGAGATAATTAAGACATCAGGTCTTCTACATCCTTTATCCATTCCAAATCAATGTTGGGAGGAGGTTTCAATGGATTTTATCATAGGTTTACCTAAGTCTAAAGGAAATAGTGTCATCATGGTGGTAGTTGATAAGCTTACCAAGTATGCACACTTTTGTGCATTATCTTATCCATTTAAAGCGAGTACATTTTCTATTGCATTTATGGAAACAATTCAAAAGCTACATGGAAATCCAAATATTATTGTAATCGATAGAGATCCCATTTTCACTGGAAATTTTTGGATGTAATTAATTTCTTTTTTGGGTACTCAACTAGCTCATAGCTCATATTATCATCTTCAATCTAATGGGAAAACTAATATAGTGAGAAAATGTTTGGAAGGATATCTTTGTTTCTTTATATCTGATAAGAAAAAACAATGGGTCAATTGGTTACCTCTGGCTGAATGGTGGTATAACACTTCCTTCCACATTGCAGCAAAAATGACCTTGTTTATGGCACTTTATGGATATCATCCATCATCCATCACATCATCTTTAAGAGAAAAATATAAGGTTCAAGAAGTGGAATATCACATCGAGCATCAACAACAAGTCCTCCAACTCTTAAAGGATAACCTAAATTTGGCACAGAATTGAATAAAAAAACAAGTGGATCAACATCGAAGTGACGCAAGTTTTGATGTAGGAGATGTTAACATTGGAAAATTGTACATTAGAAGACGATATTAACAAGTCTATCACGAGCTTTAATGATGATATTTCACATTGGATTGGTAATAAAGCTTCCAAACCATACACCAATTGAAAAGGAGTAAATCCAGCCGCGTTTCTCACCGAGGTTCGATACGCCCACAAGTCAGAGTACATGATCAAGTGCTAGTTCCTTTTACAGACTCCTATCATCCGTTGAAGCATTCATTTAAGAATTTTTTTTATAGCCTTAGCTTGTCCATTTGATTGTGGATAATAAGGAGTAGAATTATCATGAGACAATCCTAACTTGGTTGTCAATTCAGACATCATATGGTTGTGAAAATGCTTCCCATGATCCATAACTATAGCCTGTGGGACCCAAAACCGTGCAATAATGTGGTTGAAGAAAAACAATGCAGTTGTTTGTCCTGTGTTATTAAATGTAGGCATCACTTCGACCCATTTGGTAAAATAGTCAACTACGACAATAATATAACCATGCCCCCGAGACTAAGGAGGGTTACAGGTCATGAAGTCAATACCCCATTTTGTAAATGGTCCAACAGAGACAACAGGATGCATTGGCGCTGGCGGTTTGCGGATTGTATGGTCATAAATATGGCATGCATGACAAATTCTGACTGCGAGGATACAATCATGAAAAATAGTAGGCCAAAAGTAACGAGTGCGAAGTATCTTCTACGCAGTAGCATATCCAGATAAATGTCCACCACAAGCCTGAACATGACATTCATTTAATACTTTTTCAGCCTCCTCATGAGTGAGGCACCTCCTTAAGAATACGTCGCTGATCAGAGCGAGAGGTATTAGGTCGAAAAGTTTGGGTTTGGAGATAAATGATGAAATCCCCATACCAAGGATCATATGATCCGATCAGAAACAGAGACTCGCCTGGAATAGATGGTTCCTACGTGGTAGGATTACTATCATAGGGAAGGTCATAGAGAAGCTCAACCAAAATTAAAGATTTCTTTGACTTGGATTTGATGAATTCCAAATAAAATTCTTGCAAAATGACAATCCATTTTGAATCTTTTCCCCCTAGCAATTGAGGTGATAAGATATAAGTCATCGAGTTTCAATCCGAAACTATTGTTGTTTTTCAGAGCAGGATATAATGGCGAAATATTTGGACAGCTTGAACGGCTGCCAAGGAAAGATTTTCCATGTACGAATAGTTAACTTTCATATCATTGAGATTACGAATCAAATAATAGATCGAATGTTCAATTCCATATTCTACTTGGACCAAAGCCATAGTGATGGTCGTTTCATCCGCAACAATATATAGGAAATAATGATTTTGATAATTAGGAGGATACATTAATGACACTTGGACAAGATGGTCCTTGACAACATCAAAATAAGCTTGCACAACTTGGTCCCAATGGAAGGGAACTCATTTTTTCAATAATCGAGTAAATCCTTTAGCCATTTCAGCTTAGTTTGGAATGAACCTTCTCGGGACGTTGGCCTTTCCCTGAAGTTTTTGTATCTGAAGTAATTTTGATGGTGCAGGAAAGTTAAGAATGGCCTGTACCTTCAGTGGGTCTATTTGAATTCCTTCTTTTGAGACTACTAATCTGAGCAATCGACTAGAACCAACACAAAACACATATTTGTGCGGATTGAGACGTATCTTGTAGTGTCGGAAGTGTAAGAAAATGGCTCTCAAATTCATCGTGTGATTAGTCTGATTTCGTGAATGCGTTGGTAAATCATCTAGATATGGTTGAATAATGTGCTTGATTTCATTGAAAGCATAATCCATTGCTCTATGAAAAGTTTCCCCAGCATTATTTAAACCAAACGTAAGTTTCCTATATGCGAATGTGCCCTAGGGACATATGAATTCTTTCTTATGTTGGTCACTTAGGCTGATATTGATTTGATTATAGCCAGAAAATCCATCCATGAACGAAAAATTCTTGCATCAAGCACAATCATCAATAATCTGGTCAATAAAGGGAGTAGGATAGTTGTATTTTGGACAAACATGATTGAAATCTCGATAATCGACGCACACTCTAATTGTTCCTTGTTTTTCATAATAGGAATGATATTAGAAACCCACTCAGTTAGTGGAATGGGGTAAATGAAACCAGCACACAAAAGTTTTTCAAATTTTTCTTTGATAGCAATGGCTTTCTTCGGATGAATAGGATGAAGCCGTTGACACACCCTTTTACATCAGGATACATATTAATAGTGTGTTCAACTATACTAGTATCTATGCCTGACATTTCCTCATAAGACCAAGTGAATATATCCCTAAATTCACGAAAAAGAGAGTGATATGAATCAAGTTCTGATGGAGAACAAGATACACGGACATGATTGTTTTATACAAAGACAGGTTTAGTCAAAATATAAATAGAAATCGTTTCTTCGATATTAGATAAATTTCTCTTATATTCAATTGCATTAATCGGAAAAGAATTCGAAAAGAAATTTTGAATGGATGGGTGATATAGTTCACTAAGATTATTTTCTTCATAATAAGGAAGATTGGAATGATGATGATAATATTCCCATGGTTCTCCTTCTACCATCATAGCTTCCAAAATATTTTCATCTGTCAAAAATTTTGAGGAAAATGGATCAGATGGAGTACCAAAATCTAATGAATGATCAACCCAAACACTTGGTGACACTAATTTCGGATTTTCCGCCCAAGTCAAATATATTGATTGCTATGCCAGCTCAATAGGGCTGGGAGGTAAAACATCATCCAACATAGAAATATCATAATCACCCATACTCTTTCTTAAGCCAGATAGAGTGGAAGAGATCATGTAGCAGGTCTCTATGCTTGCAATTTCTGCCGACGTCGTGGGCGGTGGTAATGCAAAGGTTCCCATAAGAGTGGAATCCTTTAAGAGTCCTACACCAATGTTCTAGGTTTCTATTTGGGGTAAGTGAATATACAAAACACTTCTAGTTACCTGCGAAGTGGAGGGAAAAAAGGATAATTGGTTAATGACTGTGATTGTACCTTTATGTGGAAAGGCAATCATTCTAAAGTATGTAGAAACAATGGCAGTCATTTCCTATACCCATGGTCTTCCGAGTAAAATATTATAGTCAAGGGGTCCTTCAACAACCTAAACATGAATACTTACTATTTTTCCCCCTAATTCAAATTGCAGATTATTGATAATACCACAAGGTTTATATGTTCTTCCATCAAAAGCCTTCAACTTCGTTGATGATTGCGATAATCGATGCGAGCCAAGTGAATTCCAAGAGTTTAGAGACATAATTCACATAGATGCTCCCTCATCAATAATACTATGATGAACAAGGTTATTGAGAACATTTACCTGGATGGAGAATGCCAATTCTAGTGGTAATTGTGGCACATAGCCCGTATGATTAAAGACAACAAGATTATAACCAGTTGGATCAATTCCACCAATCGTCGATAATAAAGCTTGCTTCAGGGAGTGACAATTTTGTAATACCTCAAGAGCAGACATAGTTGAAGGGGATTGAGCCAAATCTTCAACTATATTGTAATTTTATGCATCTCTCGCTTGAGGATTATATGTCGATTTATGAATTACTCCCTTCGGTGGCTTAATCATCAATTCAGGAATAACAGGAGGTGGTACCGATTCATTATATGGATTCGTTGTCAAGGTAGTAGGTTGATTAGTGACTAGACTAACATAGTATTTATTTCGCGTCGACACCAAAATATCTTGTGAAGGTTTTGTAGTGGATAACACTAACACTTGGGAACTAGGAGCTGGATCTATAGCAACCAAATTTGTGTCCGGATTTGGAAATGGGTTGTCAACACAGCTGATGCATGAGAAGTCTTGATGATTTTTGAGACTTCAGCATGGTGAGGAAAGTCCCTAAAAAATTGTTCCTCGTTACATATTATGCATGGAAAACGAGGTTTGCGTGGTCCAAACGGTTGATCAGATGATCGTTCCTGTGGGTCAGAAGTTTTCTTTTTCTTTGATTTCCCCTTTTTCTCACCTCTTGATTGCTTATTGATTTTTCCTTTGTCAAAGGACACAACATTAATTTCAGAAGTAGGAGCAGGATTAGATGTAGTAGGGTGGTGTGTGTTTGTAGTGCCTATCAAGCCATCTCCGACATGAGAGTCCTTTATTTGAGGAGGAACATTGAAATTAGATCGCGACGCATTTAGGATTTTCTCATAGAGCATGCCAGAATGAGTATAAATGAAGTCTAAATATTTGGCACAAGCAATAAATTACTCTTCTGTGACGACGCCACCTTTAGCCACATCCTTAGTTACAGATGGTAATAGGGACTTAATGAACCATTTAGCAAGTAGCTGATCAGGAACAATTGTCTTAACCATTCGTCGATGGTGACACCACTCATGAATATGATCTGAAATGTGAGTAGCATTACTATGTTTTAAGTTGGTCAAGAGTTCCATTCCAGTTTTGTATCTAATCAGTAACTGGAAATGGGTATAAAATACTGTAGCTCAGGAAGTGAAATTATTGAAAGAAGCTTTAGGTAATTTAATGTACCATTTAGCAGCCAGAACTGTAAGCATTCGCTGGAAAATACATAATCGAACAGAATCATAATTTAGGGAATTCGATGAACACCATAAATGATAAGTCATAACATGAGTTGATGGATCTTCTCCAGGGTTTCCATTGAATTTAGGAATATCGGAGGGTAATTTATGTGGTATCACCAGCCACCAAAGAGCATAATTGATAGGATCATTGGTTAACCACTTAAATCTGGTAATTCCAAGGTTGCAACAAAAGGAAATTGTCTATTAATTTCAGGTTGAGCATAGCCAGGGTAAGAAGGAATTGCTTGGGAAACAGGTCTTTGAGCACCAACATATGGAATTTTCTACTGGTAACCCAGATAGGGGTTGTTTTGCATAGAAAACACTGGAGAATTATGTTGGCCAAAACATGGATATGATACTTGTTGAAATGAGGTTTGAGGCATTTAGGCCTATTGCTTCCAAGGGGTTTTTCCACCAATGTTATAACCCAAATTAGTATAATTTGGATTCGGTTGATATGTATAACAAGATTGTGTTTGTGACACCCCATAAAATGGTACACCAGCTTGTGAATAAATGATCCCTGATACAGGTTGTTGTAAATTAACTAATGGATTTTGAGTCTGTGGACCCAACATTTGATGATATTGAGTCGAAGAAATTTCTTGATAAGGTTGATGTACAATATTTTTATTCTGTAACCGGGGTATAGATGTATTAACAAGCGGTATCAAAAAAAGCAGATGGAAACGATTAAGGAAAATACTGGTACAGATAAAGGTCTCCCCAAAAATGGGTTTACTTAAAGGTGTATCAGGTTGTAGGATTTCTTCAATTGCGATTAAACCAGGAGGAAGAAATTCACTGTCAGGCCCAAAATATATTTTAGACGGTTGACTATGTGATATAGGAGTTTCAGTGGCTACAGATATTTGTGGGGTGACCAAGATAGGGACAACTTCCGGTTGTTCAAGATTCAGATTTTCTGGCAAAGAAGAGACAGGATCTGGATCAATTTGTGATTGAACAATGTCGAGTCTAGGAGGTATGGTCTCAGCAATTGAATGGATTGTGACCATGGGTAGATGTGAAGACTCCTTTTCGACAACAGTAAATGAACCGGGATGTGTGAAAACAATTTGAGGTAACTCAGGTTTAAATGATGATGTTTTTCCAGAGGTACGAATTGTACTTGATTCGGTAGATCATGATCGCCTTCGCCTACCATAAGTAACTTCCGGTGGTAAAGGTGGTTTTAAAGCTAATATACGTGAACGACGAGGGGTAGGATTGTGTTCTTCCACTATTAATAATTTATTTTATCCAAACAAATAAACAAAAAGAGGGTAATGCTAGGCAAAAGGGTTTACCAAGAAACTGTGAATTAGAGAATACCTCCTGGCGAACCAAGAAGTACGGGCAAGTAATCTCCTCGAATGATGTGTTTTATGTATCACAATTTCAAGGCAGCTGACTCGGTTCAATATGGATGGATAGCACCTAAAATTTGTCCTCAAAAATATACCCAAAGTTACGTGGAGGCCCAAGTCTGTATTAGCGCTTTCTGATGTGAAACTGCACAATGAGAGCACCCCTTTATACTTATCGTACTGTAACACTGCCTGATATACCCAAGAGAACATGGATGAGCTACGATATACTTACGTTCTTGGAGTGAGGTATCACACTTGGAATGTATCACAGATAAGTTAACGATAGTTTCTATGTTTTACGACGTCGAAACATGTCTGTAGCCTAGACCTTCTAAATTTTATCGTTAATGTTCCAATGCGTTGTTAAGTAAATTGA
This sequence comes from Pinus albicaulis, assembly GCA_034641835.2. Taxonomy (NCBI): domain Eukaryota; kingdom Viridiplantae; phylum Streptophyta; class Pinopsida; order Pinales; family Pinaceae; genus Pinus; species Pinus albicaulis. Next base: position 145,802 of record JAXQQM020077726.1, read on the forward strand.
GATTTATTTTATTAAAATTTTCCTTTCAAAATTACCACATTGATGTATATATGAAATTGCAGCTATGAATTATAAATAAATAATTTTCAAATTTTTCCTAGAAGAACCCAGTTGGGCTAACAAGCGCTATTCAATTTTTTTTGGAAAGAGAGAAATAAATGAGTAAACAAATCAATGAAAAAAAACAAAATCAATGAATCACAAACTAAATGCAGATTTCCTAATGTTCCTTTTGCGGAAAACACACAATCCTACATGCAAATGCAAGTTTTTCTTTTTAGTTTCCCTAATGTTATGAATGCAGAAAAGAAACTAGGTGCATTAGATCAATAATCCAAATGCTATTTACTTTTGAGAAACGAAGAATACAAACAACAATTTCTATTTTGAAGGAAAAACGAGGATTTCAACAACAATTTCTCCTACCAAGGAAATGAAGATTTTACGACAATTTCCTATTTCGAAAGAAAATGATTCTTAATGCGACCATAAAAATACTTTGAAATCAACTTCTCAATGATAAAAAAAAACTTTTCTAAACAAACATTGAACAAATTTTCAGCCAA